>JANPYM010000002.1:1440090-1576487 GCA_025890175.1 Ciborinia camelliae
CAACCCCTTCCCCACCACAACCCTCATGCAACGCTATTCACCCCTCACCAATTCCTGGTCCAGCGCAGCCCCTCTTCCCCTCCCCCTCAACCACGCCAACGCCGCAGCCATCAATGGGAAAATCTATCTCCTCGGAGGACTCACCCCCGCCCCGTCCAACGATTTCTGGTTTGCGTCAAGCGCATGCTACGTATACACCCCCGAAACCGACACCTGGACGCAACTCCTCGACATGCCCCCCGGACTCCAAGTCGGCGCTGCCGCCGTCGGCGTCCATGGAAATACCATCTATCTCGCGGGTGGATTGACATGGCTCAATCTCTCCACCACCTACCAACCCAGCGTTGATCTCTTCACGGCCTGGAACGTCGGAACGCAGGTCTTCACATCGCTGCCTGCGCTTCCGGCGCCGAGGGATCATGCGGGTCGGGGATTCATCTCGTCGACGGGGACCTTTTACGTCATCGGGGGACGCGCATTCGGGCATGATAATGTCGTCAATACGACGTTTGCGTTCTCCTTCCAAACGAGGGAGTGGAAGGAAATGGCCCCGATGCTGACGGCGAGGGGGGGCGTCGCGTCGGCCGTCCTGGATGATCATCTGATATTCGTCATGGGGGGAGAGGGAAACCCGGATCCCGGGAGTCGCGGCGTGTTTAAACAGAATGAGGCGTATGATACGATGACGGATTCGTGGAGGGTATTTCAACCTATGGATGTACCGAGGGTGAGTTTTATTGAGGGGTTTCTCTTGTTTTTTTCTCCTTTTTTTGGTTCTTTTCTTTTTCTTGATCATGATGATGGATTGTCGTTGTGGTTACATACCTACCTCCCTCTCCCATCTCCCCCCCCACCTCCCACCCATCTCTCCTCCCCCCCCATCTCTCCCACTCTCCAATCCAAATCCCAATCCATACTAACCCATCCCCCGCAATCAAGCACGGAACCTGCGCCGCCGCCATCGGCGAGAAGATCTATATACCCGGGGGAGGCGTGTCGGAGGAAGGAGACCCGACGGATTATTTTAGTTATTTTGCGGTTGCTTAGTTGGTTGGGTCGCTTATTTTTATCTTTATTTTTATTTTCGTATTTATCTTTATGTCTACCGCCTCCTACCCTAATCCTTAACATAGGATTAGGGTTGGAGGTGTGCTGCACAAGATGAAATGAGATGGAATGAAATGAAATAAAGATTTTGAAAAAAAAAAGTATGGATTTCCTTGGAAATTTTGCAAGATTTGAAAGGGGGAATATGGGGAATATACATAACGGGGTTAGTTTCAGGGGGGATATGGATACGGATATGGAGGACGGGTCTGGCATGGTGACCATTGATTGGGGTGGGGGTTGTAAGTTCAAGTTTGTTGTAGGTTTGGATATAAAAAAATCGGGGGGAATGTGTTGATATTGATGTTGATATTGAGCAAATATATGGAGCAAATATATGGAGCAAATATATGGAGCAAATACCTATGATATGATATGATATGATAAAATATGATTGATATATCGATGTCATTCATTGGAATGAAGATATAAAAAAAGTACGAATGGAATGCTCGAAGATGATGTACCTAAGAACCTAGTGTATGTATGTATACGAAACGAAACGAAGCCAAAGCTCCGGGACGAGAAAGAGAAAGAAAGAAATACCCCGCTCTACTCATCCAGCGCCCTCCACTCCCCTCTCGTCATAAATCCAAACATCTGAACCGCGACATCTAAACTCCTCTCGATCACCACACTACCGTATTCTCTCATCGCCTCTTCATAGCTTTTCACTCCTTCCTTCGCGCCCTTTTCTTCAATCAATCGAATCAAAGACGCCGCATCTCTTAAGGCCGTCACACAGCCCGATGCACCAGTGGGTGGCATCACATGTGCCGCATCGCCTAGCAATGTAACTGTTGGAATAGACACCCAGGACGGGAGCGGAAAAGGATGGGTGGAGATAGAGATGATATTTGTGTGAGACGGATCTTGGAGATTGAAAAGGGATGGAAGAGAGGGGTGGAAATGGGACGTTAGTTTTCTCGACACCGTGGTCGAGACTTCCGAGGTCATCTTACCATGGGAGTGTGCGAGTGCAGAGGGTAAGATGCTGGCGAGATGGGATTCTTGAGCGCATGTCACCCAGTCAGTATACGTAATCTTTGGGTAACGCGGGATGGAATGGAAGGGAGGTTGGTGGGGGGAATATGATGGGTTCGAGGAGGGTAAACGATGGGATTGTGGAGTTTGGGTCGCGGATCATGGACATGCGCTGTAACATGCCCGATGGGAATGAATCCGTGAGTTCGGTAGAGAGAGGGGTTTTGCCGAATATTATTCGCCCTCCTGTATCGAGGGGGGTGTGGGATGGGAGTAGTTGTTTCCTGACACGGGAATTAACACCATCGGCGCCGATGAGGAGAGTGCCAATTGCGGAGGTACCGTCAGAGAAAGTGATGGTTATGGGGTCAATGTTGTTTGTAGAATAATGAGATAGTTCTTTTCCGAAAGACACATGACTTTCTAGTCCGATCATGAGAACATCGCGTAATACTCGAAGATCAACTGTATGTGCATTTCGAAACATCGGAGGGGGTCCTCTTCCGATTTGTTATGGTTGATGAGGTAGAATTTCTCCAGTTAGGGGGTCGGCTTGGGAACCAGGCCCTATCCGCATTTCGGCGCAGGTATCTTCGAAACGTTGATAGATGTCATTGGGTAGGCATTCTCTAAGAGCATCAGTGCCTTCAGAGTGTATTCGAATACGATAGCCTTGCAATCTGTAATCTGATGCCTTGTCTCGCTCATAGACGTGAAAACCGATGCCGGCTTTCTTAAGACCTTGAGCTAAGCATAGGCCACCAAGACCGGCTCCTGCTATCAAGACTTTTAATTGTGACATTTTGGCCTGATGTATTCAGTGAAAAGAAGTTTTCTTGTGATGTTTAAAGCAAACGATGATATTAGTGCAAATAATAATGATACAAACGCAAACGCAAACGCAAACGCAAACGCAAACGCAAACGCAAACGCAAGCGCAAATGCAAATGACAACGGCGATGACGATGATGAATTGATAACTGACTTGAGGTAAAATAGATGGAATCAATTGAAAGTATTTATACTCTACCTGTATTCGTTCCTCCAGGTAAAAATCCTCCTCAGACAGATCTACCTGTTGCCTGGCCTGGACGTTTGTTAAAAGTCGGTACCGTGAAGACTAATTCGGTCCCGTTTTAATCAACGGAACCGATCGAGCTTACGCCCAAAGAAAAGAAAAGGCACAACGGCCCGAAGCATACTCGTAGTACCTTATATCAGACCGAACGATAACCGCGGACATAAGTTCGTTTGGCATATGATTGGGTTATATAACACCTTTTTGGCTTGAACTTCTCACATCCGACTGATTTATTGAAGGAGTTCTGAAAATTCGAATCGTCTTCGGGTCAGGAGCACTTTTGATTGTATGGTGTGTTGAGTTCGTGTCTGATTGATTCACTTTGAGTATTTGAGATTTGAGATTAGGTTGAGATTTGGAGATTTTGCATGCCCACTTTGGGGGTTTCTTCAATCATTTAAATTACTTCGGATATCTCTATGGTTGAAAAAATTCGGATTTCCTCACTGGGAGCTTTCATTTCACGCCTGGAAAATTGCGGCAAGTGCGGTAGTCCACGCTTTTTAGCACGTTTTGCATTCGAGCGTGGAAGAACGGTCGTCGCTTTGTGGCCATGTTTTTTATTGACACCTAGTCTCTCAGCTACCTGTACAGGGCTGAGTTGGGTTGGGTTGTCTTGGAATCTTTGCCAATCTTCTGATATGAAGGGCGAGGTGTCGATACTGATTATGCTCAGGATTAATCATCAGAAGGTACAGTGTCTTTTTCTCATGGCGAATGTTTGAGAGACAGGCAAACGGATTGGGAAAGGGTCCTGGTAATCGGTGAAGTGAGTGGTGTGGCTGGTAAACGAGGTGAGTAATGGAGTAAGGATACATGCGGTGACAACATTAGCAGAGCTTTTTCTTTATGAGAAGAGATATGTGGTGTGTTGTATGGGTACGTACAATGGGCGTACCTGTAATAGATACATTTCATAAGAAGTTCGAATTGGAGATGTAATAATGAGGTGTATAAGTTTGGATCGAATTGGATACTACAAGGTTAGACATTGGGAGAATAAGGAGAGGAGTATGAGGGGTAGGTAGGCTCTCTAGGGTATCCAAATTTGCAGGATGGTGCACTTTGATCCTTATTGAGATGAGAGAAAGTAGATGCTGATACATGTAATATATTTTTATTTATTAATAGAGGACCTATTATTCAGGTAGAAGAAAGAAGAATCTATAAGGTTACCTTAGATACCTACCTTAGGTAGATATTGATATCTAATAGATGTTGTATTTACCCCTCCATACCTAATATGAGGTAGTGGTACTCCCGAGCCCCTTAACTCAAAGTACGGGAGTCCTAAAGTTTCAATGTCGATGAAGATCCTCTCTCCATAACCTTACCATATATAGGTACCTAGGTCTTCAACTCAGAGGGAAGTGTGAAAGGTACCTACGGGTAGTACCTAGGTAAGTTGTAGGTACTCGAGTAGGTAGTTTCAATCTAGATCCTGTTTCAGTTACAACTTAACTAACTAACTACCTACCTACCTTACTTTTGGCTATTGATGATTATATATCTACATACCTACATACAGTATATAAATTTGTCCCTGAGTGAGATTTAAGCGCGCACTGTCATTTTCCTATCTATAAACAAATTGATCCACGAAATGCATTGAAATCTAGGTAAGAATTGATGTTAATTAATACGAGATTGAATAGAAGAAAATGATTTTATAATTCTTGATTGTGGATTAGGATGCCATTTACATACATACCTAACATTACAGTATATTGATTTTGGATTTTGTTTCTCTCTACCCACCTCCTCTCCCCTTATTTATTCACTCCCCTAAAGTTTTATCTACGTTCCTAAGGTCCACGGGTACCTAGGTATTATTCACAATACATTTTGAACCCCCAAATAGCTGGTGTTACATATCGATTTTACAGATCCGGTCCAGCCGTCCAAGATTCATACCCAGTATACCTAATACCTATACTGTACGAAGTCATCATTTCGATAATGTTGTTTGCCTCGTTTTAGCAAGATTCACGAAGATCAATTCAGGTCATTAAAGTAACTAACTACCTAACCAACACAAGTTGCCCAGCCCCAACAAGAGGGGAAGAGAGAAGGAAAGGACTGAGTTTGGTCGAAGCGCCCACGCCTGTGCCTGTGCCTGTGCCTATGCCTACCTATACCTACTATCGTTCGTCATAATCAAATTCAAAGCACTCCCAGCTATTACTATTACTATTATTACGGATACTGTACCGGGACTCAACCTTCTATTCGAGTAACCCACCTAAACCTTTTATTACTCTTTCTGCCTTTGCCTTGACCTTGACCTTGACCTTTACCTTTACCTTTTACCTTTACCCTCTACCCTCTACCCTTTACCTCTACCTTTACCACCACTTTAGCACTTTATTACCTACAGCTAGTACTTACCACCACCACCACCAACCACCAACCACTACCTCCTCCACCACCGTAAAAATCAAATCCCCCAAAAATATTACCTACCTTTCTTTACCTTTACCTTTAACATTACCATTACCATTACCATTACCATTACCATTACCGTACCCATCTTATCCCCTCCCCTCTCATACCCATACCCATACCCATACCGGTCAGCTACTACTACTACAACTACTGAAAGTTTCCCTCTTCCTCCCACCTCCACTCAAATCTACCGACCCATACAACTCCACCACTTTACTCCCCTACTCTACGACCGGTACCATCCATCCATCCATCCATCACTTCAATCCCAATCCGAATCCGAATCCTGATCCTTTCCTTTCCTTTTCTTTCCCTTCTCCTCAACAATCAACCCACTACGAACAATTCACACCCCCTCTCCTCTCCCTCACCCGATACCCCAATACCCCAATAATGAACGGAGATCGGATAAAGGCTTCTGCAATTGCTAAAGCGAAGGAATCGATAACTAAAAATTCAAATGCGCATGCTATGAAAAAAAGGAAGAAAGATTCGTTAAAACCAATCATTACAACCGAACAAGACTCTGAATCTTCAAAAATGGCTTCTGTTCAAGCCCGTGCAGGGTAAGTCACCTAAATGTCCCACTTTCTGACTTTCAACCCTCCATCCTACTCAGCGCAGCGCCTCGAATTTTTAATTTTCCAACGAGGCGGCGCAAAATGCTGCAGCTTACTTATTTTCCTTCAAGATGATGAGTTCACTCCTTCAAAATTTGCTAACTAGAATCGACGATGGAAATAGATCTAGCGGAGGAACGAATCGCGATCCATCCTCATCCTCCTCGAGAGAAGATGCCGCAGAAACGACGGCCGACGAAGAAGATTCCGAAGATTACTGCAAAGGAGGTTATCACCCAGTCCAAGTTGGTGAGAACTTCAAGGATGGCAAATATACCGTCGTTCGAAAGTTGGGGTGGGGACATTTTTCGACAGTGTGGCTTTCCAAAGACAACGTCACTCAGAAACATGTTGCTTTAAAGGTTGTACGGTCTGCAGCGCATTACACAGAAACGGCGATAGATGAAATAAAATTACTCAATAAGATCGTGGGTGCTAAGCCAGATCACCCAGGTCGAAAGCATGTTGTCAGTCTGTTGGACTCCTTCGACCACAAAGGTCCTAACGGCACACACGTCTGCATGGTATTTGAGGTCCTCGGAGAGAATCTATTGGGTTTGATCAAAAGATGGAACCACCGCGGAATTCCTATGCCTCTTGTGAAACAAATTACAAAACAAGTTCTCCTGGGTCTGGACTATCTACACAGGGAGTGCGGCATTATACACACAGATTTGAAGCCGGAGAACGTCCTGATAGAAATCGGAGATGTGGAACAGATTGTGAAGACATTTGTTAAGGAGGAGACAGGCAAGGACAAGGAAGACAACAGGAATGGCCGAAGGAGACGGCGAACCCTCATTACTGGGAGTCAACCATTACCAAGTCCATTGAACGCCAGT
Organism: Ciborinia camelliae; assembly: GCA_025890175.1. Classification (NCBI taxonomy): domain Eukaryota; kingdom Fungi; phylum Ascomycota; class Leotiomycetes; order Helotiales; family Sclerotiniaceae; genus Ciborinia; species Ciborinia camelliae. Next base: position 1,447,170 of record JANPYM010000002.1, read on the forward strand.
TTCAACCACGCAGATTTGATGAGATTTCCTGGTAGCACCCCAGGTTCGCATGGAAGCATAAATGAAATGCTAAACAGCAGTAAATATACTCTATTGGACAACAGATTATGGATGGTATTCTAATAATGGGTGCCCATAGGTCGTTCTAACAATTCTTCACCTCAAAAAGAAAAGGCAGATGAAGACAACCACACCCAACGGGAGAAGACGGCGTAAGTAGCTATTTTCAAGTCAATAAATAATATTTCTAACTTGATTCCAGCGATATTCTTACTGATCAGGTCTCGGGCATATCACTCGACAAAAACTCCAGCGAAAAGAAGAAGGCAGAAGATGCAAATCAATTCGATATAATATCAGTCAAAATAGCTGATCTGGGAAATGCATGCTGGACTGGACATCACTTCACAAATGATATTCAGACGAGGCAATATCGATCGCCAGAAGTTATATTGGGTTCAAAATGGGGTGCTTCTACAGATGTTTGGAGTATGGCTGCTATGGTATATTTATTCAACCCCCTCGTTTTCGCGATCCTATATCTAATCTTTGAATTTCCAGGTCTTTGAGCTTATTACTGGTGATTATCTCTTCGATCCTCAATCCGGAACCAAATACGGCAAAGACGACGACCATATTGCCCAAATAATCGAACTTCTCGGACCCTTCCCTAAATCCCTTTGCTTGTCTGGCAAATGGTCGCAAGAAATCTTCAACCGAAAGGGTGAACTACGAAATATTCATCGATTACGACATTGGGCATTGCCAGATGTGTTGAAGGAAAAATACCATTTCAAGGAAGATGAAGGAAAGAGGATTGCGGAGTTCTTGACCCCAATGTTGGAATTAACACCAGAGAAGCGGGCAAATGCTGGAGGTATGGCAAACGCACCGTGGTTGGAAGATGCGGCCGGTATGAAAGGAGTGAAGATTGAGGGCTTAGAGGTGGGGAGCAGGGGTGAAGGGATCGAGGGATGGGCCTATGAGGTTAGAAAGAGGTAGAGGCCGATGGATGTCCCTGGGGATTAGAGCGTAGAGATTCCTTCTCGTGGGACTCAGGCGCAGATGGCGGGGTGGTGTGAGATGAGCGGCCATTAGTGCCAATGGTGGTGATGGTATGGGATTCGCTCCTACTACTAGGTTCGGGGGAATTGGGGGTGGCATTGACTGACATGAAGTATCACGAACAACAAATTTTCACAGACAGTATAAATGAGACGTGACGAGATGACGAGATAGGATGAGGGGCGAAATGGAATGGATGGGATGGGATTGGGGATGGACGGCATGGGATGGATGGAGAAAGGAATGGAATGGAATAATGTGAAAGAATTCTGTCATCCTTATATCGAGCGATCCTATACTCGAAGACGAAACTCACTTGGTCAATTTAAGTAAATTCAATAGTAGAAAAAGAAATTCGGCGATTTTATACACTCACTCACTCACTCACGTATGTATGTATGAATGTATGTATGTATGTATGTATGTAAATTGAATATCTCTCGATGACATATCTCGCTTGTGCTTGTAAATGAGAAGCAAATTTGCAACACATAGGTATCAATAGATAGATATCTAGATAGATATCTAGGTAGGTAGGTAGTGTATACAACTCGTTCTATTCACCTCTATGGAAGGAAATTACCGCTTCCTAACTTAACTTAATTCCACGGTTGATGTGGTACACCTAGTATCTAGTATCTAGTATAGCAAAGCAAAGCGACATCAGGACTCCCCAACTCCCAACTCCCAACTCTCCAACTCCCGCGTCTGGGTTAAAAAAACTGGTACCGGTACCGGTACCGCACAACGCGCCAAGTTCCTCCATCCATCCCGTATCTTTCCCATCCAACATAGATTGTGTCTGGCCCAACCTGCGCCTCCCTTTCCCGTCGCACCTCCGATCAAAAGAAAAAAAAAAGAATCAAGAGAGAAGTAATCCAAACAGCATCCAACTTTGACAACCCCTATTCCAGATATCGTCTATCCCCTTTACTCGGACTCCTCCCCTTGCTTCTTCCCCGGTTTTTACTCGGACTCCTCCCAATGGGTTTAAATTCCAATTCTCCATTGCCATTTCCGTTTCCATTTCCAAATCCATTTCTCGGTCCAAATAATCCCCTTTGCGTAGTTCCGGCCCCCGTTGGCCACGGTTCATAAGGTCCGAAATGTGATTGGGGGGTTTGAGGGATCCCCCAAGGATTTGGCTGCGCGAAATAGTTTGGGTGTTGTGGGTGTGAAAGATGCGCTTGGGGATGGGGGTCGGGGTGGAAAGTTGGGGGCTTGGAGCGGAACATTCCAAAGGCCATGTTGTTTACGGCGATGGAGAGGGTGAAAATAAGGGCTACGAATATCTGGTTGCGGGTGTTAGCTGGGGAGTTTGGATTATAGGATAGGGGTTTTCATGAATGGAATTGGAACTTACCATAGCTTTATAACTGATGGGCTGGATGAAACTATCCAAGATCTCGGCAAAGGTTTTCGCGCTGATTCTAGCTCTTCCCACACTATTTGGGTCCATAGTCATACAAGCTTCCCAATTGTTGCAAACTGTCTCCAAAGCCGGTAGTCTCATGCTAGGTTCACATCTATTCTCTGCGTATTGTTTTGCGCAATTTGCCATCTCAGACAGAACCTCCGCAGTGGCTTTTTGAGATGCCTTGTCAACGTCGCTTCGGATTGTAGTCCAGAACGTGTAAACTCCAAACATTATTAGGCCAACGACGAAAGTGTTGAGCGCTAGTTGGGCATAATATGAGAGAATGTTGGGAAGATTGGGTCGGGACTCGATGCCAGATAGGAAGGAAGAGAACCAGCCTGGTTTGTCGCCCGCTTGGTTTCCTCCATTTGATCGACTATTTGGTCTTGACTCTCCGGACTCGCTCTCTGATTCCGAAGCCGATTCCTTTCGGTGATGTCGCACTATTCCCATAGTTTCATCTTCTCGTTCATCCCGGTGTTGACGCTTTCGCTTTTTAGCTATAGGTTGTCCCCCTAATTTCATTCTGCGCAAATCGTTACGAGCGCTGGGACTAGTGCCTTTAAACTGTGTGCCGTATTTGCTAAAAATCGGTGTGCGTGAAGAAGTGTGGGATGAGAAGGCTGTCATGGCTTTACTGGTCGTTTTAGGTATCTCGGGTGTATCCTCTGCGTCGGCAGTCTCGCCAGGTGAGGATTCGATTCCTGAAGCTTCGGAGTAAAGATCTGGAGTGTATGATTTGCGGGGTGTGGTAAATGCTGGATTTCGAAATGCGGGAGCTGGTGAGGATGACTTTGTTAGAAAGGAATTTGTAGGTTTGGAAGAAGCTAGTTATCCTATCAGTACAAGTGTAACTTTTGTTCGACAATGTGAACTTACTATTATCAATTTGAAGGCCTTTGAATTGTAGAAAAGGTGATTTCGGATCCATAGGGCCACCTTTCTCTTGCCACTCAAAGTCCATTGGACCTTCGCCTGTCCTTCTTGATGTGTTGCTATACATTGTATTAATTTGCTCGTTAAAAGCAAATCTCGAAGCTTAAAAAGAAGATATGGAGAGGTACCCGAACGGTATTTATTAGAAAATCAAAAGTAAACAAAACGTTCTGGCTCCTGAGGCAACCATGGATTTTAAGCTTTGACCTCACACTAACCTTAACACGCACTGGCTGTATTGACAAAGCTTCAATCAATAATCATTCAACTTCAGTACGACACCAAGTGCGACTAGACAATTCAAATAATTTCTTCGCATCTATCCATTTCTTCAACAACAACCACAACTCGATTTTGATCCCGTATTGCCGATCAACATTTGACAAATCCGCGAACAGCATCTCAAAGCAAATCGATATTTGATACTAATAACACAAACCTCCTTTGTACTTTTTCACAATCTGCAATTATGTCGGATTCCGACCTCGATTCAAGGCCTACCACGCCACTTCCAGAAGCTGGGAACGATGCTAGAGATTCAAACAGACCTATTTCACAGGAGCGGGATACACCAGAACCTTCTATGGCCAACCCAGATCTCGATATGGATGACCTAGACAATGTAGAGGGCGGAGCTGAATCCGATAATGAATCCGATCTTTCCGAAGTAGATGAAGCCAATTTTGATGATTTCGACGCAAGTAAAGTTGCGTTGGATGAGAGACCCATGGTTGGCATTGATGAAGATGTTGCGAAGACATTGAAGGCCAGTAAGCGCAAGCGTGCGGAAGGTGAGGGCAAGAAACCCAAGGAAGGAAAGCGAGAAAAGAAGAAGAGACCGCGCAGAGACTCGGATGAGGATCCAGATGGAATGGAGATTGATGGAAAGAGGGTCCGAAAGCCTAAGAGAGTCGAGGGTGAAAGAAAGGATAGGGATAGAACGAAGGAACGAAGAAAGGCTACACCGGAACCGGAGAATGATGAGAATCTTACGCCGGATGAGAGGAGACGTAAGGCTTTGGATAAGGCTATGGATGCTGCGCTGAAGAATCCAAACAAGAGAAGAAGAAAGAAGGATGAAGTGGTATGTATATGTTTTCTATCGATAAAAATAGTATCTAACCTGATGGTAGGATTTGGAAGAAGCATTTGATGATGAAATCGCAGCATTGAAGCTTCGAATGGAAGAAGCATGTCAAGCAGACAATGCTGCTCGAGACGCCAACTTGCCGGCAACTAGAAAACTCGAAATGTTGCCAGAAGTCGTGGCTCTTCTCAACAGAAACACCATCCAACATTCTATTGTTGATCCCGATACCAATTTCCTGCAATCCGTCAAATTCTTTTTGGAGCCATTGAACGATGGAAGCCTGCCAGCATACAACATTCAGCGTGATCTCTTTCAAGCACTCGCACGTTTACCGATCGAGAAAGAAGCACTTCTAAGCAGTGGGATTGGTAAGGTCGTTTTATATTACACCAAGAGCAAAAGGCCAGAAATTGGAATCAAGAGAATCGCGGAAAGATTATTGGGAGAATGGTCAAGACCTATTTTGAAGCGAAGTGATGATTATAAGAAACGTAAGGTTGCGACAAAAGAATTTGATCATCAGTATGTACATCCAATCCAGCACATTCTGCTCCTACTAACATCCCCCCAGGGCTGCACAACTTGCAATTCGTCCCACAGGCTCTCAATCTTCACAAATGCCTACCCAACGAACACAACTTACGGCTCGTGACCTCGAGCGTCAACGTCTCCTCGCACCAAAAGTCATTAGCAACAGAGCTAGGATGGAGTCTTCAAATACCACTTATTCAGTCGCTCCTAGAAGTAACTTTGATCCAAGCAGAGGTTTGGATCCATCCGCCAGACCAATTGGTGCAGGTGGTGTAGAGGCGTTTAGGAAGATGACGGCGAAACAGGGGAAGAAGAGATCATAAGATCTGGGGTTCAGCTGGGAATGCATGGGGGATCGTGCGATGGCGATGACTTGTATTATTGAACGAGGGGATAAAGGCAGGTATGAAGGGCGTTTGTGATTTTCGTTGGACTGCTAACATTAAGGTCGTTTCATGGGTATCATAGGAAGGGATAAAGAAAGAACGAAACAATAATCATGCATACGCATCACATACTAGGTAGTCTTCTCATCAAGTCAATTTAGGAGTACAAAATTGAAATTGAAAATACCATCTCGTGGCTCATCTGAATTTCCGTCCCTTTGTCCGCGGATGTGAAATGGAAAGTCGATTCGAAAATCAGATGATCCTCAGTCGATACTCACATATATCATCGGTAGACGAAGTGGGGACCGAGAACTTTTTGAAGGAAGGAAATGATATAACATTCGTCATATGTAGCAATGGATATTAAGCATACAACGTCTCATCGCATCGCATTGAAATCTCATCTAATATTGCAGGACCTCTGAGAATTAATGGACGGAATCATTTCCTTCATCGCCCGTTACCCGATTCCGACCCCTCCTTTTCCATATCACGCTTCGTATAGGACAGCTTCGCGCGGGCTGAGCTTTTGAAACATATCTCCTGAAAATATCGAGGCATAGGCGAGTCCCGTCTTACGTACATTGAAGAGATGAACTATTAAAAAACGTGATTCGGGTTTGCGGGGGCCGAGAAGGAATTTTGAGGGGGAGTTGGGATGGCATGGGGTGGAATCCGGGTTTTCCCGATGCGTAGAGTTTAGAATTACGGCTGTGGTGGAGGATTTTTTTCGTTTTGCTTTCGTGGATGGCTTGCGCTGGTGGTTTGAAGCGTGCTTTCGTATACTGTGGGTGTCGAGTATTGTATGCTGGAATGCTCGGGCCTATTTGCCTTCCTGCTTACATGGAGGGGTGCGAGTGGTGGCTTTGATTGCAGATCGAAGACAAAGTAGCGGATGCACGGATTGGTTGGAATTGTAGACTAATGCTGCGCGGGCCGGGCCAGTCCACGAGCCAAGGGGATGGGGGTGGAAATGTATGCCATGTATGACATGTGTGTCGGTAGCTAGCTAGTAGATAGAGTGATGGCAGGATGATATGGCGGATGGCACGCATGTCTGGGTGTAGTTATTGGAGGATTGTGACTAGCGGTCTGGATTTTGGAGAGGTTTCGATACGTTTTGTAATTTATTGGCTTTGATCTGAACCTTGTGTATTGGTGTACTGTTTGCTGTGGTGTTCGGATGAACGGAAATGCTCAAGACAGTATGAGATGAAAGGGTACGATACCGTACAGGTACCTCAATCTTTCTGGGAAATTTGGAAGAGAATCTTGCCTGGAGAGGGGAGACTTGAGGTGGTGGATTCGACTTGATGGCTGGTCAACTGTCTCATTTTGCACGGATTTATACTCAAGAAAAAAGCCCAGTGCCTTCTTTCTAGACGAAGCAAATCACAAATGATTTCGGTGCAGAGGGAACAGATGCTTGAAAGTCTATTTTTAATGATTTGAGTTTTTCTTCTTCGAAGCTTTCAGTGAACAAACTACTGAACTGTCTGAAATTGTTGTAGAAAATTTCCGGGTATCCTTTTGTTATTCCCATCCTCCCATCCATCCATCCATCCATCCACCCATTTACTTTCATTTACTATCCGTTACCCCCAAAATAACGCCTGTAGAACACATACCCTACACATCATATCGACTTTTCGTGAGAAAACCGCCCCAAACACCGTTTCTTTTACATTTCTTGCTTCAAATTCCTCCTCTTCACTCGAACTCGCATCGTGCCCCACGAGCTCCTCACTAGCGTTCACGGTCCATATCTGCCTCTTTGCATCCCGTTCGGTTGTTGTGGTGCGCCGTTTGGTGTTTGGCTGGACATGACTAACATCTCGAAAGCTTCGATGCGAGATTTGAGAGATACGTTTTCTTTTTGGAGATATTTGTTGCGTTTCTCGAGGTGGTTGATGTATTCTGTTGCTTTGGATAATACTGTTGCCTATCAAATCCATTAGTCTTGAATCTCATCAAAATTGAGAGGTTAGAAACATACCTTGTTTAACTTGTGTGCTGGTGTTAAACCTTGTAAATCTTCCTCCTCGTCATCCCCATTGATATGCTCATCGCCATCTTCCTGTCCCCTTGAAAACTTTCTAGTCATTACCCTTAAACTGGGTACACTATCCCTTAACATGGCAATTTTATCATTCAAATTCGTTCGATATCGTTTTTCGATCATGTTATGAGCGGTCTTCTTGATCGGTGGATGACGAACGGGCACCTCATCTTCACCATCGGAATTCGAGTCTGAAGAACAAGCTGATGATTTGCGTTTTAGATTGTTGGGATGATTTGAATTTGACATAGATTGGCGGGATGGCCGAGAGATTGGAGAATGTGATGGTGAGCTTCTGGATGAGGTTGGGGAGGTGGCGTATGCAGAGAGGTTTGGAGCTTGTTGAGGCATGGCTATAGCGCGAAGTTGGATTTCTTCTTGGGGGGTGAGAGTGCGGCTGTAGAGGATGGGTTGCTGTTGTTGAGGTTGAGGAATGGTTTGTGCACGGCGAGGAGTAGGATTGATCCTTGAGTTGATTTGAGGTCGTGCCCAGGAAAGTGGTGTAGAGTATAAACCTTCTCTAGACGGGATGTCGATGATGGGTGAATTCATGAGATTATTGGGCGTGGGTTGAAATAGCTGTTCTCCTGCTTCAACTAGGTTATCGTCGCCGAATACTGCTGCTTCGTCGATACTTGAAAGGTTGCGGGAGAGTTCGAGGCCGCTCATATTAGGCGAGAGGGGCTCAATCTTGAGGTCTGGGAAAAGACCTGAGGTAGGTGATAGAGCTGCGTCACTTGGGTCGTCCCAGCGCATCCAATCTTCAAAGGTTCCAAAGTCAAATGCTTGACCTGTGGATGATTTTCGGTTGGTGTTTTGGAATGAGTCTTCTTTTGGGAGAATGTAAGAGGGTTTGGAGAAGATTGGGTTGGATGAAGTTGGTGATGGAAGAATAGAGTCACAGGAGTCTGAGTTATTGACAAGTGCAGGCTCACTATCCCAATTGAATGGTGATGTACTCTGCTATAAGAGCTAGCTGTCAGTCAATGCTCTACAGTGAGGTGGTTTTTGGGGAAGCAGAAGACGATTTAAAGACTTCCTCGAGAGGTGGATTTTATCCACATGACATATATCTGGAGAACCTGAGGATAACTTGGGGAAATGCTCTAGTCGTAGCTATCATCGTCTTCATTGTAGATTCATAAACGAAATAGTAGTAGTATACTTACTTCAGTTTGCTGCCGTGAAAATGTTGAGTAATCGACGGCAGGCTTCTGGCAAACCACACTTGCCATTGGGGAGATTGATTATATCAATTTGAATTGGGGTAAGTCGAAGCTTACTCCTCGGATAATATTGTGGTAGAGTTGGAGCTCTCAAAGAATATATCGAAAGCTATGTTGGTTAAAGATTGCCGAGGTTGATGACTCAAAGCTCGACAAAGGAAGTGATTGTAATTAAGGTATTTGATGATTACCTATGAATGATATAAAGAATAATCCTTGGTTGCGAATAGTTTATTCGATTTTCTGATGATTTGATATCTTTATGATCTGGTTGTGGCGTTAAAATGTCGGTCGAAATTTGGGGCATGAACCTTTAAATAATCATAGAGGGGTTGAAGCCTCCCAGTTTCGATATAACATTCGGAAAGTATCAATTTCTCGGAATGAGCATGTGGTAAGAAGAGGTTTGTAACTCTCAAGCCTCAATACCGGTTCATCTTCGTTATCATACGAGTATCACGATTTGTATGATGTGATGTTATAATGTTATAATGAATTGTGGGGATTGAAGCCGGATCCAGACCCTTATTTTGGTTTACTGAACTGAGCGTAGGCGGGGGACTCCGTCAAAGTAGCTGGACGTACGGAGTACAGTATGTATGATGTATGTATGGTGGTATGTATGGATGGATGTATTTATGGATGTATGTAAGAATATTTGAGGAGCAAGCAATAATAGAGAAACAACTGAGCACTGCTGGAACTAATGTACTGGGCATTAGATGGGAATAAAGGGAGGACTTTATGGAATAGATGAGAAGAATAGAAAGAATGGAAAGAATAAGGCTAGTGTTGAGCATAGAGTAGTACCATAATAGTAATGGACAAATGCATCCAGATTCATACAACATCAATATGATTTGACAGAAATCCTGCACTCATGCATCAATATTAAGCTCCCAAGCCCTCAAGCAAGCACAAGAACAAGAACGATCAATCATCAAATTGGGAAATCAACCTATAACTGAATTTCTTGGATATTTCGAAATTTCGAAATTAGACGTACCCATACAACTCCATCCAACTGTTGTTAACATTACCTACCTACCTAGGTACTTACCGACCCCAATACCGTAAAATATTTCCAATTCCGTGAAGATCCTCTCCTTAACTGTCATCGAGATCCCTCTATGGACCCGTTTCTATCACTCTGTGAGTCTGTCACAGACAGGTATGGATGTATGTGTATGGTTGGTATAGCAGAAGAGCAAGTAGATTGGTTGATAGGAAGTTTGTATGGGGGCTGGCACATGCTCTCGGCTTCTCTCTGATGAAAGACATCAAGGAAAACCAAGTCATTCACGTACAGTACCAGTACCAGTACAGTACTAGTACTACTCGGTTAGGAAACATTATCGACCTCGAATTTCTCGAAATGTATTAGGACACAGATTTTAAAAGGCATAACTGACGAGAATTTCATAGAGTGGGCTGATTTTCTAAAAGTTTCATGCACGTTCCCCCTAAAAAATCCTACCAAGCCTTACAAGCCACCCATGCATGTGTAGCAACCGTAGGTCCGTAGCATCCATCCATCGCCTTCATCGCATCCATCTCATCCATAAAAAGCGTTTTGAGGGCGATGAGGGCTAATCTAATCCAATCGCTTCAACCCTCCCAAGGTAAATTAGCTTGGTTATGTAACCGCAAATCCCCTTATTCATATGACGGAGCGAGCCGAATCAACCTTAGTTTGTCTCTTCCGGGTTCTTATTAAGGATCATTCTGTCTTCTTCCTTTCCAAGGTTCTTACAGACGTTATTTGACTGCCGCTTCCATATTATTAAACCTGTACATTGGACAAGACTTCCCCCAATCATCTTCATTCCATATAGAGTGCCATACCCATTCCGGTAAGATCCATTAAGAAGGGTGACATGCATCAAAGCAGCGTCAATTTCAAACAGCGGGAAGCGTGAAGATCTCCAAAAGTACAAGGGTACGTGAGGACAACCTTGGAACTTACAAATTGTATAAAATCTCCGACAGGTATCGACCGATGGCAACGTCATCCCTTACTGAATATGTATATCTTACCTTGCTCCTCCAAGATTTCTGGAACAGAATGGCAGTTTTCATCGACGATGAAAATCAACTATCAAATCAAATACCGATGAAGCATTTATTTGACACTTGGTCAGTGTTAGGGGTCCAATGGAAATCATTCCGTGACGAGCTACTCGTGCAGAATCGTGGCAGATTTCCCGGGGTTCGATAGGTTTCATCTGAAATAGTCTGGTAAGTATGTGCGTTTCGGAATTCGCATTCCAGCTTTCCGATATTGATTCTGATATTTCTAGAGATTCCGTTCGGTTCAAGTTTCCTTCCATCAAAACCCATGATTGGGATACATATGCTCTCTGCGAATGGAGATGCTGTGACCGCGCAAGTGTGTTTGCTGCTTTTCACTCTTCAAGTTCCAAGATTTTTTGTTGATCATGATGAATTGAATTTGCATTCAATTGATAATTTGCCTAACATGAACGGTTCATCAAGTTGATGAGGTCACTACATACAATTTCCTGTGCCGCCAACGCCGTGTTCTTATCATCTCGCTGTGCGAGGACCCCGAGAGCGTTTGTTTGCTACCCCGCATTTTGTCAAACCCCTCGTCGCAATATATCCAACCCCTTACCCAGCTGAGAGATTCCCAAACCAAAGGTCCTCTTCTCACGGGCGATTACATTATCTGAGCCTGCGTTTTCACGACGGGTACTTGCGCGGCCCTGGTTGAACAAAGGCGCCTCTCCGTGCTACATGCTTCTCCGAATAGCTAATCATGGGACTATGGAAATCTACAAGTCGATAGTGTAAGCCTCATATAGTTTCAGCCTTTTGATGCATTGTTACACGGAAATTTGGTGCTACAATGGTACAAGGAGCTCAAAGATGGCCTTTTGATCTCAAACCCATAAACAAAGTTTATATTTTGCTGTTGATCTCTATTTAAATTCGCATATTTCTACTTCGTCGTGAAACACCATTGGAATGATACAAACAATCAGTAGTCATGCCGCGAAGAACCGGCATTGAAGGTACGTTGCACAGCGTGTTCATTGAGATGATAGAGCATTGCACAACGGTTCTTCAGATCAAGATTTCGTGAGAATCTTGGTGGCATCTTTGGGGGTTTTCATTAACCCTCCATTGAACGAGGACAGGTTCTTCAGATCTATTGGGTATACTTCGAATTGCTCACACAAATAACTAATGGGACACTGCCCCCACTCCATGCCGGGAACCAACAGTAATCCCATACTGCTATCGATGCAACAAATATTTATGCATAAGAATCATGATGGTTCTGAATTAGGCTCTTGTTCGTGACTTTAATGATACGGAGTCAATTGCCCCGTCGACGGTATTCGGAGATCCGCAAGGCTTTCGGAATGTTGACATTCGGAATTATTAGATCGACCCAATTCTCAATGAATTTTTATCAAGTCTCTAGCGGGGTTGGCCATGCTCATTAACAAGATACATTTGGGGGAAAACAGAAAGAGCCTTCAAAGATGAAAGGGTGAGATATTTTCAAAGTTCCATTTTCTATATCGTGCTTCAATATACAATAGAATGTTGTTTGTTCGGAAGACATCAGACGAGAAGGTAGGCTGGCATTCCATCAAATATTTCTTGGTTACGCTTTATATGAGAGCCTCCAAAAATCCAGCTACAGTCCCATCGGCCTTCCTATCGTACCTCATACACTCGTTGAAATAAATCATGTTGTATGTCTATAGTAGTATTTTCAATATATTGGATGAGTACTCGAGAATATTGGTCTTGGAGTTAAAGATTGATTACAGCTCTGAAGTTGTCGGATGTGAAGTTATCAATACTCGAAGAGAAAGGAAGCTATACTACTGTTTATTCCGATATTATCAGATGAGATGACTTCAGATGCTAAAGTTGACACTCGATACACATACTTCCAATCGAAATATTCTATATAAAAACCATTACGAAAGTCCTAGAAATTTTGGCTTACGGGGGAAGAAAATGTCTTCTTGGGGTGGGGGTAAGCAGAAGAATGAAAAACCAGAGGCTCTTGATTTGCCTTTGGATTTTCGGTGCAGTTTTTCAAGGTAGATATCTCACGGTTCTCCAGCTTTAGAAAATGACTTTCCAGATATCTGTGTCTATGTTATGGTTTTTTGAAATATTACTTCCCGTCATTGCACTCCCGTTTCCCCTGAATATATCGAGTAGTCCACAAGTTCCATTCCCATTACATAGCACAATAAAAGTTCATTTCTTCAGAACCGATCTTTGAAGAGAATCAAAGCGCGAAAGGAAAGATCAGAAGAGATCCAAAAGAAAGAATTCAAGAAAAACAATGAAGCTAAGACTTGAACATAGAACCCGGATGTGAAGCTTTCCGACTTCCCTTTCAGTCCTCCCAATTTGCTACAATCATTACTCATCAGATAGCAAAACACCACCATGCTCGGAGTCGTACTGTAGGAAGACACAAAATCTATTACTCGTCTCCACCCAAACGCCCTCGCAACTTATTGCCTTACTATACTGAAAAAAAGATCGATCTCTTGAGGCGCGGAGAGCTGCTGAAGTGGTATAAAAGTGAGGTTATTCGCGTTCGACTTGGGCCGAGATTGGCATGCAGCAAAGCAAAAGAGCTGATACCAGTTGACAGGCACAGACGGCAAAGACGACATAGACTAAGTGAATTATTCGAAATGAAAGTCCAGTAGCACGAGCCCCACCTGCAAACACCGGCCGGCATCCCCAATTTTATCTGCGGCTGAATACTGTACGCCCAACCGGCTGCTTTGTAGATGACGCTCGATATATTCCGAAATCTGGAGAGAAAAGAGAAACACCGCAGCAAAAGGACGAGGTACGGCATAAAACTCAGCAGCATGAATTTGGGGACAAAAATGGCAAAAAAGATATTGTGCATGACCAGACTGGGGCACGATCCCAGGACCTTGTCCGTGTTAAGGACACGTGATAACCAACTACACCATCCGGCCTGTTTTGTGTGTTGGATGAGCGTTTTTTTGATAATATATACTCAAGTGTTGAGGGTTGGAAGTGGGAAAAGAGTAGGGCTGGTGGATTTGGTGGGGCTGAAAAAAAGCGTGGCTGGTGGGGCCGTGGCTGGTGGGTCATCTCGGGTCAACCCCTTCATATCTCTCGGAAGTCTAGTTTTTTTTTTTCATCGAAATTTTCAATCTAGACAATCCCAGAACCTAGATTCCATTCACCTTTCCTTTCTTTGTCTTAGCATTCTTTGTTAGTCTTAGCAATATAGATAGACCTAATGAGACCCCATCATACAACAACAACAAGATTTCCCTGCTGGCGCAATGGTAGCGCGCAAGACTTCTATAATCGATCTCGAAATCATTCGAATCCTCTATGGCACATCTTGAGGCTGCAGGTTCGAGCCCTGCGTGGGGAGTTACCCTGAGTACCATCGGTTTGAATCCGATGTCAAAAATCTATTTTTTGCATTTTTGAGAGTGCCTCTGGCAGTGGGGGGGATGGTTTAGCTTGCTCTATCAAAAATTCCTTCAACGCGCGTGTCAATTTTTATTCAACTCGAGCTAGAGCTATGTAGCATCCTTCCTCCATATCTGGGTGCCGTGCAGAATAGTATTATTTATTGACATTTTTTTTATCTCATTTTTGAGAAAACCCCAATTCTTCAATTATAAAAATCCCCCCTTCCCCAAAAATCGGAAAAGAGTGTTGATGCTTGTCGGTACAATCACGTGATCGTGCACTGGAGCCGTACGGGCTGTAGCGTACGGAGGAGCTAGCGCAGGCTCATATAGGGTCTATATAAGGGTTCACTCTAGCATAGCATAGCATAATAATCAGAACATCATCAACATACACAGTATAGCGTAAAGTACTTTACACTTAGAACCCACCAGGTTGATACCAACAATGAGAGTGGGATTCGAACCAAGATTAGAAATACTCCCAATCTCATTAGGTGAAAGCCCTATTTGGTGAAAGAACCTTGGAAAAGAAGTTGTATAAAATCAAAAGTAAGTAACTAGGGACTTACATAATAACCTGATCTCCGTGCGAATGATATTGATGCAGAGCTTGCTTTGGTTTCCGTATAAACGAAGATAGATATACTTTTGCTTGGTTTTCGTATGATTGAAAGCTTCTACTTGTCGGATTCTGATTGTTAATAGAATATTCGTTGATACCTCAGATTGAACGATTCAGTTGATAATTGCTCAAGGAAATGAGTGAAAGATATCATACAAGAGAAAAAATACATTGCAGAATTGAACTTGATTGTCTATATGAACTTATAAAGGTTGTGTGGAGTAGGGTAGAGTAAGAGTCTTGTAGTAAATAGGAAGGTACTGAACTGATCCACCCGCCCCTTCAATCTTGTGGTGAATAAAAAAAAGTACTGGACTAGTCTATCAGTTCTTTTTAGCTGCTAATAAATAAAAAATGTAAAAAAATACATAGTAAATAGAGAAAGTGCAAAAACAAATTGTTTTATCACAACGAAAATAGGGAAATGTAAGATCTAGTAATATACCAGTGGAATATGGGACCTACCCAGTAGATAATACATACCTAGGTACATATACCTATATTATACTATGTGCATCATGATTTCTAACTCATCTTACCATTAGATTTCTTGTTCTGGCCCCACGAGCGCGCCTGGAAACTGAGTTCTTTTTGTATTTTTATTCTTCTAATTTGCATTGCTGTTGATATCTTGATATTTCTATTATGAGTAAGATGAGATTGGAGCAGAAGTATCCATAGTGAGTTAGGCGGGTGGTGTAGAGAGAGAAAGTGAAGTATGGTCGGACTGAAGTGAAATTTCCCCTTTGCGCGACATCCAAGATCGTGTATTTTTGGACTGGGAAGCAAGAACGAGCGCATATCCATTCTTAGATCTGGTGGGCATGTGTGTACCGCGTGTTTTTCCTGAAGAGAATGAACAGCAAGGCTCCTGGCTTCGCGACGATTATATTCCGAGACCTTCTTACCTGACTTTGACTTATCATCTTTACGGCCCGGAAGTGATATATATGTCCGCCCACCAACTTCAAGGATACAAGTTATAGAGCAAGTCTAATCGGACTCTCCCTAACATGATCAATCTCCGCGTCCGACCTTAGACTGACCCAGTCTCCGTCTACCACCACTACCTTCCCTCTTCTCACTTCCAGGTTTACTGACCCGGTCATCTCTATTTCCACCGGATCTCCAACGCAATTCATATACACTCCTCCATTATCCGGGCTCTCGCCATTTTCCTCCCCCTTTCCACTCAACAGCACACCACATCCCCAAGCCCCTGTTGCAACACAAGCCACTCCAAAAGCAGTCCATATCAATACCAGCAGCCCTGTTCCGCGATATCCCACAATGCCGACATCTTTACCGTAATAATTAATTGTTGTGACCGCTTGGTATTGAAATGTCGTCGTTATGCTGTTTCCGATTAGGAGGAAGACTGTCATCAGCTGTTGTATTGATCAGTTTTCGATTCCTGTGTACAAGAATGTAGTGTAATGTGAATTCTGGGCACATATTGGTGGCTCGAGCGACAAGAAAGGAGAAAAAACATACGATAGAGACAACTCCAAAAATCCAATTAGATTTACCACTCCAGAATGACCAAAGCGCCAGAAAGAGAGTGATAGCTCCGAAGCAGAGTGCAGTGACGTAGATAGCGAATGCGGTATGTAATTCTGCATGATATGATTCGGCGAATTTGTTCTGGATCTCCCCAAGTTGGTGCGCAAAATTGTTACTGGGAAGTTCTATGGGTTGCGATGGGCTGATTTTGCTGAGTTGTAGATGGATAATATTGGCGGGATGGAAGCCGACTTGATGATGTTAATGAAAGTATTAAGAATCTAATATTTAAGTGACTGAAACATACCATCAGATGAAGGTGTCGAGCAGGTCACATTCTCTAACCTGGGACTGATGTTACGCGTGACTACATAATTTCCTTCGCAATGAATTTGGAAATATAAATTTAACACATCGGTAATGGGAAATATGTAATCGTTGCTTTGCAAGATATCGCCTTTCAACTGCGTGGTATCAAGAGAGATGATAGGGAAATCGAGTGAGATGTTTGACCGTATGCCTGTATCGATGAACGTTCCTGTTAGTGAAATAACTAGGAGTGTTAGGGCTGCCGGTAAAACGATATATTTTTGAGGCATAGTGTTATTTGAAAAGAACGAAGCTCTCTTTGATAATATACAACTAAAGTTCTAGATCGAGGAACTTCAGGGTCTTTTATGTACGGTAACCATTGAAAAAGTAAAGAACACAAGAAGATACGAGAGGCGATATGCCATTTTAATGATTCACTCAGGCTTTGAATTGCGCAAGTATTGAATGTGAATGGTATATTAAAATAGCGAAGACTGATAACAAGCCACCATTAACCGTGGTTGATATCAAGCAGGACCTCGGGAATCAATAACTGGTGGAGGAAAAAATTGATCAGGGGCTTAGTGTGTCTCAAGATGGTATCGGGGGTAACTTCCTAGAAATTAAAGCTCGCTGCTTGTAACAGAAGAATTTGACGCTACGTATCTCACTTCCGATTTTTTCAAAGTAATGCCAAAAATATCTTTACGGGGTGATTCACTCCGCTCGCAGACAACATAACTGCTTCACTCGAAGAATCTCGAATCCCACAACGGCCTTGCAATACGAAGTTTGGTGCGATGTAATGGGCAGATATGAAGATTCGTATTTCCAAATTTTAGGTCTGGCATCTCTATCATCTTTTCGATGGGAAAAGATGAGTCTTTCTCCAGGTCGATCAAGAGATGCACCGAGAAGAAGGATATCTCAACGCAGGTCAAGGAGCAATGGACCGAGGCCCAAAGCAACACAATCAACCAAACTTCATGGTTGAAGCAACGGTATCGAGAATTTGATATACTTCATAGTGACAGCCAAAGTCCTGATCATAGGGTAGGACTAGCCCCCCCGCCGCAGCCTCACCCACCAAAAGCCACCCAGAGGTGTCACAGGCGATTTATATTAGCAACTGTGGTTGATTAGAAACCAGAAACAAAAATGTATAGTGGTAGAAATGCTTAGGGTTACCTATGAATTGAGAAGTTGATAGCCTTAATATCTAGGCAGTTTTAGGTATCGATTAGAATGACTAATAATTTGGATTGGTTTGGATCCACTTGCTTGAAATCGTTGTGATATTGTTGACCACTGTTTCTAACCTATAAACCCCCGAGTCCATACTCCCTTTGGGTCTTGGATGGGCATCAAAGGGTCGGGCGATGGGAAAGCTCAAGGGAGAGGCTTGAAAGTTGAAGGCCTACGATTGTTATTATATATTATGAATGCGAACCCGAACCAAGCAATGGTAAACATCCCTTGATAGCCAATGGCCTTGGAACAAATATGCATACGCATGTAAGCCATACCTTCGTATCTGACAAATTAACGGAATTGATGTGCCGGCCTCCACTCTCGATACCTACGCTTTGTCACCTTATGAATCTTGGCATATATATAGCTCGAACCTCGAGGCCCCCCCCCAATTTCCCCCAAAATGTACAAGTTAACCAAGCCTTCTTTCCTTTAAACATCACTAGAAATTTGCTACTGTCAATCATGGTTCTCAAAGTTGAGCTTTGTAACGATGATGATATGCCTCGGGTATTCGAGATTTTTTGCGAGGCATTCGATATCAAACACCCCATGATTGAGGCAATGTATCCGAACCACGATACTCCGGCTGGTCGAGTCATTGGAGCAAAACGCATGCTGGAAATCAAAAAGAAAGACTCCCACACTACATTTCTCAAAGTAGTAGACACCGATACAGGTGTTATGATTGCCAAAGCTAAATGGAACATTTGGAAAGGTGTCATCCCGCCGGAAGTCGATCTAGATGGTGACTATTGGGAGAACGAGGAGGAGAAGGAATGGGCTCAGCATATGAATCGAGAGTTTTTGATATCCCGTCGACAGGCCCTTAGAGATTCAGAAGGGCATTTAGTTTGTAAGAGCATTTAGCCATTGGTTGTGTTTTGTTGACCGATGATTATAGCTTTGGACATCCTTGCTGTCGATCCTAATTATCAACGTCAAGGAGCAGGTCGCCTTTTGGTCAAATGGGGAACTGCAATCGCCGATGAACTTGGATACGTGGTATGTAATCTCTGATAATGAGTAAATGTGTGGATGTTCAATTGGTTTCATTTCATACTTTCCATTTGCAGGCGGGTCTAACGTAAGTATAATCTAGGCGGTAGTTGAAGCATCTGAAGCTGGTCGAAAACTGTATGAGTCCGAGGGGTTTGAATATGTTGAACACCGTGAAGTAAGCATACCACAAAAATGGCGCGATCGGAAAGGGGAAAGGTTCGTATGGATGGTAAGGCCAGCGAAGAAGTTGACCTGAGTATAATGACGACAGCTCCTTCAACTTAGTCCAGCCGTCAATGAATGGTATACGTATTTGAGTGTGGTGCATCAGAGTTCTGAGTTGAAAGTATAATAGTGAGCCGGGCGAGAACACACGCACGTGACAGAATATTTATGGCAAGTGAGACTCTGACGTGTCCATCCAGCAGCCACTATTCAGCCACTTCATCGAATCTTAATCCTTACCCTTCGTTTCGGGCAAGGGAGGTTCACAAGAAGAAAAGGGACAGAGTCTGCTTTTTTGCCTTGGTCGTCTCGCCATATTACCACGTAAGAAGGTATTTTGCCCAGCTCCTGATAAGAGATGCTCGAATGAATCGCCTTTGATTCTGCCAGAGCGTACGGAATGCCTGGCTGGTTTAAAAAAAATTGACGAGTTGGGACTTGTGAATGCTATTGTTTTGTTCTAATCATCTGTATTGCTACTATTGTTATTTGTCGAATCAAAACATTCGGATATTTCTGATGGGCTCCCCACAGCCTTCTCAACCCTGAAGAGGAATTTCATGAACGTACAAGCATCCGCTGGCGCTCTATAACAGGCGACGAAGAAGCGATTCTGTGAGCCAAAAGATGGAGGCCAAATGAACATGTCGGCATTTTACGTTTTTACGTACCACATACCTTGAGAAATTGGTCCCGCGTATCAATATATTCGAAATGACGCCTTTTGAAGCGGCGCCATGGAACGGCGTTCTCTGATTCAGAGCCTTTAAGAAGGCTACTGGGTCATTGACTTCGAAGGTTTTGCTTTGCTAAGATAACCAGCATGTCTAGCACGATTCTTCATCTGGCTCTTTTGTTCCTGCTGGTTTACTATCAGACTTTATCGACCGTTCCAGCAGACTTACCATCTCGGCGAGAGATGTTGAATCAGATGGCACTCAGGATCCTCCTCCTCTGCCGTTACGACTTGACTCGTGATTATATCTGCAACCCTCACCAAAATCTTCCCTTAGGGCTTTTTTCTGTGCAAATACAGACGTGACGGTTTTGTTTTCAGGTTTCTTTTTTCTGTGCAAATACAGACGTGACGGTTTTGTTTTCAGAGCCTTAAAGAAACCTGAGAGAAAACAGGTAGATACACATCCGAAGATCGCAGAATTAACACAAGGTGAAATATCATGAGACTATGTATTAATGGCGCAGGATTCTCCGGAGGAAATGGGTTTGGGGGGTCACCACAAAATGGTGGAGATGGAGGAATTGCATCTACATCCGAAGGAGATGGCAGCGACGAGTGTGACGATGTCGAAGTTGGGAGCTACGAGCTCGGAGATTCAGGGGCTGGAGGTCCGGAGAGTGAAAAGAAGAGCAGTAAGTAGTATGGAGATACTGCCGTGCTGATCTTGGAGGACTTTGCCAAAGTACGTTTTTCTGAGGAGGTTCGAATTGAATTTGAGATACAGTGACTTGAAGAAGGTTTGAGCGGGCGGATATCCGTATGAGTGAATGATGGAAGAAGATAACCAGATTGTGAGTGGCATGCTTGTAATCAAAATTGGTGTATAAAGAATATCAGTACCTTCTTGTTGGGTTGTTACAAAGTCTTTTTCATTCTCACCCTCCCATTTTTAGCCACCACTACTACCTACTTTTCGATTCATTCAATCTTACAGAATATTCTTCGCTCATCACCCCGTCTGAACTCTCTGTCTCTCATCTGATTCTAATCAACCAATCACACTTCTCTTCAAACTTTTTGTTGCACGTCTGAGAAAATGAATAAATATTTAGAATATCTTTTCACAAATTTCAAGGCAACCTTGCCAGGCAAGATTACATATCATATACCAGGAAAGAGAATCAGTCAACTCTTGCACAACTCAATCCAATTCTCTTTCTCCAATCTGAAACCCCATCAACCCGTCAGCCCCCCTCTCCCCCTTTGAGAAAAGTTTTGTTGCATGTCTAAGAAAAGGAAGGGTTTTATGTGGTTTGAGTTTTTCCTTCCGAAAGTTTGTTGAATGAAAGGAAAGGCAACCTCAACCTCGCCGGGCGAGGTCATACATCCCAGGAAAAATCCTGCGCATCTGTATTTGCACGGAAAATAAAAGAGGGGGGAAAGGAAATTCTATCACTTTATTACAAGCATTTTCTTGATCTCTCATACATTCATTACGAACCCCATTTGTATCTTCTCCCATCCCTGCGATAATTCTATACATCTATCTTTCTGCGTCGCTGCCCCATCGAGTGGTTACCCATGAGGATACTCCATAGAAGATGACCTTGGCGGAAAACCCAACGAATTCAAGTTTCGCATCCCTGGAAGATTTACGCATCATGTAACCACTCTTACATTGTACAGTACATGGGAGGAACGAAGACCGACTTCCCAACCCGACAATTATATTATGTAAAGAAACACCATGGGTTTCCTCGTCCCCTTCAACCGCATGTACGAAAGTGCGAGCCCGTTCCTCCATCGCCCGAACCATTCATGAGTGTCATCCTGTACCCCAATTCCCATTCAGTTATGTGGAGAGCTAGATATCGGACGAAGAAGAGGGTGATTGCTTGGTTTACGTTGCTTCTTTTTCTGATGGGGTCTCTCTCTCTCTCTCTCTCTCTCTCTCTCTCTCTCTCTCTCTTGATACCTATATATATATAAATAAACAAAGAATAGAAAGATGGAGGAAAGCAGATAAACACCTATCTATCCCTCTCTCACACCCCTTTCCCTCTCATCCCTTTCCCTCTCATCCCCTCATCCCTCAACCTCAAAAACAATCCCCGCCCACCAGCCTCTCCTTAAATCCCCTCAAGTCACAAATGATACACACACCAAGCGTCCGTAAAACCCAGCACTCCCTCCCAAACCTCCCACACATCTCCCGAATTTTCGGCCACCAAAGCATCGCGAGCGAGTAAGCAAGAACCGATTGAATCACATACACACAAATAGTCGATTCCTTCCTTCCTTCCTTCCTCTATCCATTAATTAATTAACAACCCCCCAGCATCTCGAAATCAAAATCAAAATCAAAATCAAAAGCAAATACGTGGATCCCCACCCCATCATTCGATACCTAGGTAGGTAGATAGGTAGATACATATGAGGACATCGAGTCGCGGGAGTGCATTTGCATTTGCGCGGGGGGGAGAGGGAGAGGGAGAGGGAGAAGAAGATCCTTGACCTCGGTTCCTCCATCGAGGTCGAGACACCAGTCATATAGGTAGGTAGGTACGGTGACCTTGAGGACATCGCCGGCACCAGGAAAGAGGTCGATGGATGTTTAGAAGATAAAACTCCAGCATCCCCCAATGTACCCAAGAATCCCAACTACCTACCTTAGGTAGGTAGCATGCCCAAAGAGCAGAGCAGCTGCTTTTATTCACCCGATATATCGCACCATCACAGGACACTTCCCACATGATGATCAAGACATCAGTCGAGAGCCAAACACGAACGCGGAAAATGACTTGGTCAAGTTTATACTTCTACAATAGGTATCTATACACTAAAATGGTACAATGCTGCCCCTATACTTTCTTGATGAGGATCTATCTGTACAGTTTGCCCCTCTTTTTCCCTCTTCCATTTAATTCGCCGCCAAACTCCTTTAATCTCCCAATGATGAACCTGCCGTAGACCAAAATGCAAAGCATCTATAACCCATCCCTATATAAACAATAAAAGGTCCAAGTAAATACTCGGGTAATTATAATATAATAACAGGGGCCGAACAATGAGCCCTCCAAGCCCCGCAATCGCTATCGTCGCCCAGCCTCTACATCCTCCTCACCTCCACTTTCCTCATCACTTTCCTCGTCACTTTCCTCCTCTTCCTCACTCCAGTCCTCACTCTCGAGATCCTTTCCTCTAATTCCCCAGCTGAAAGCGAAGCCCACCAAAGCAATGCCGCCGAAAACTCCCCAGGTGAGGAATTCTCCATTGTGAATCTTTGTTCCCAATGTAAATAATCCTCCACTTACGAAAGGGCCGGCCGCTCTTCCGGCCGCACTCAAGCTTTGTGCCAGGCCATTCAATGTACCAAGCACACCATGGTTAGGCGCAGAATTTGTAATGAGTAATAGAGCACTTGTTAATCCTCCGACTGCGGCCACAGTTTTTATCAACAAGACGAATCCCAGTTCAACCCATAACCACAGCTTGCCGTTTCCGATACCAAAAGGTGCACGGGAATCTTTATATCCTACCCAAGGCATGAGCATCATGGAGACGAAGAAGAGTAGAAGTCCTGAGCGATAAGTCGCTTTATTTCCCATCTTTTCTTTGAGTTTGCCGAAAATGCCGACTTGGAAAACAATAGTAACGATCCCTGCGAAGGAGAGAGAAAGACCAATCTCGGTAGGAGAAAGCCCCCGTCCAGTGCGTTCCGGGGCCGATGCGAAGATGGGGTAGAGGGAGTTGAAGGAAATGTTGGAGAGTTGAAAGATAAGATATGTACCGAGAAGGAGCATGGTGTCGCGATTGAGAACTTCTTTGTATTTTAGGTGAGCTTGATTAGATGAATGGAAGAAGTCGCCCATTGAGAGAAGTGAGGAGGCATCCGAGTCTTCGTCCGAGTCATCGGAGTCATGAAGAAGTGCGAGCTGAGAGGGACTTCGTGTATAGGTTGGATGACGAGCTCCTCCTGTGAACTGCCACATCCATGCGAAAAGGCTCTTCATCCGATGCTTCAAAGGTGGCAGATCTTTCGCTTCCTCTAAACTTTCTTCTAGGAAAATACCCGTCAACACCAAGTCAAGTATTAATATCGAAGCCGCAAATAAATTGGGCAGTAAATACGGGTAGGGATTTGGATGCCCCTTGTTGAATGGATTCTCTTCAAAAATCAACAATCCACCCAAAGCTGGCCCTGTTATTCCTCCAATTCCATAAATGACAGGCAGATAGACAAATGCCTTACTCTGATTACTTCGATCCGTAATCTCGCCCAAACATGTACTGATCACACCTTGATTCCCATTGACCATACCCATAAGCGCCTGTATCAACACGGCCTGCCATAAAGTCCTGCAGAATCCAAAAGCAATAAAGCACGCCGATGTCAAAAGAGTCCCAAGCATAACCACCGGCTTCCTCCCTATTCGATCCGACAACCATCCCCAGAAAAAATTCGTTGTAAATTGCGCGAGCGCGAAACTCGACGCTATAGTTCCTACATATAATCCTATTTGACTGGGGTCGACTTCTGGGAATTTGGAGGTCATTTGGGGTAGGTAAGGAGATATTGAGTTCAGCGCGGTTTGTTCGGCGAGTGCAATAACTGCCAACATGGCAAGTTGTTTCTTTGGCAGGGGGGATTGATTGTGTTCATCTTCATTTCCCCCTTCATTCGAATTCAGATTCGCAGATCCATCTCGACCAGATGAAGAAGTTGCTGTGGTTGGAGGTCTGCCGCGAGATTTAGGTGGTGGGGTAGGGAAAGTTTGGTAATGAGGAGTGGAAGACTTTCGACGCTCCATCCTGGTGGGAAATGGTGCTTGTTTCAGAATGATTGAGTGATTGATACCTCCAAAGGTTATCGTCGTCGTCGTCGTCGTTGTATTCAATGATTGTATACAGAATTGGGATTATATAGGTTGGTATTTCTTGTGAGTCTTGTTGAACGAGGGGAGGGGTAAGGTCTTGTGGAAGATCTTGTGGAAGGTTGTTTAGAAGGTCGTATGCTAAGAATACCACCCGACATGATGGGAATTCCAATTAATTACATTGAATGTCCTATTTGGGATTAGGATTATCGGATAATAATGTAATAAATAGGTACTAGGTCCCTTAGGTACCAGGTAATTAAAGAATAAATTCAATATATTATACTTATTCTAAAAATACCTAGATACTGAATTAAAATGTACCTAGGTAGGTAGCTTTTGTTAATCAAAATATGTGGCAAGAAAGTATATCTTACCTATGATTAGTGCTGCAGCGTACTGTACTATAACGAATGGTGTAGGTATTTTGTAGTCCTGTACGTAGTAGAATCTCGAGGGCTTAGGTAATATCGAGTCTAGAGTCTCCAGAGTCCAGCTAGCTCGATGGCTGCAGAATCGGGAGAATATCGGGGGATCTTCACATTCATCCATGTCGGGTATTGACTAACCCCCACATTCGGAGTACCGGATGACCGGAGGACCAGACAGTCTAGATGTCTCATACCAAGGTAAACGTCACGACTATGGACTCTGAAGGGAGGGTATCATTAGGTACCTATGTTTGTAGGTATCTAGGTAGGTAGTCAATAATTGGCAAGAAAAGGTAAATAAATCATCACATATTTGATTGCATGCTATTATTTGTTATTTTATCTGTATTCATGTATCTTGTAATACTGGTACATACCTAACTACCTAGGTACCTAGTGGGTAATACATACATGTATACATACATATATTATACGATATACATGTATATATAATATATTATACGATATACATGTATATATAATATATTATACATTATGACAATCTTGATGTCGAGGAACAAGAACCAAAGAACCTCCCCATTTAACATCCGGAATAGAAAACACTTTTGGTACCCGAGAAAACAGACTTTCTGGGACCTCCATTCCCTCAGACCATTGATTGACCCCATAAAATATAAAAGAATGCATGCTACAACGACAACCTTAAATAACCCTAGACTTTGTCTGCCGTATATCGAGATATCCTATACGAGATTGTTCGGGCGAGACAATGTTGACGGTATACCGAGGAAGAGATCGAAACGCACCGAATGGTGATGGAAGAAGAACTTTTGAGGATGGGAGAAGTCGAAACGCCGCAGCACCAGCCCAAGAAAGGAGTGAAGGTGAAATCGAAGAAGTCGGAGGAGGTTGAAAGAATGGTTGGTATTAACTTGAACGATTGACGAATGTTGACGACAAGAAAAGATGCGTCGATGGGCCACCGTCTACTTGGAGACGGAATACAATTCAACGACGATTTTCGTATCGCTGGTTGCCCGTGTGTTGACATCATTCGTCGGATAACTGTAGGCGTTGGCACATGGGTAAAGTTCGCAGCCCGCCATCGATCCTTCCTTCTCGAAGGGATAAACCTTATGCACACCATCTTGATCATCCTGGGCGACGATAGAACTAGCATCGTAAAATGTATGACCACCTTCAACAAAGGTGATCTCGGCCAGGACACCGAGAGTACGTGTGTCACCCACGACGAAAGCCCTGAAATTCCCTTTCCATTTGCGAGGCATTTCGAGGTGGAGGGTTTCTCCGCCTTTCATGGTGATGTCATGGCCGATCATCTTAAACTCCAACATTTCTACTGGACCTTCTGACCTGAAATGGAGAGTTCTGCTCTTTTCATCCATATTTTTGACAATTATTATGTTTGGGCTGACGGGCTGGTTGTCGTCGACACCTCTGATGGCCAATACGTTTGGGTCCCTGGCCTTATCTCGCATAGTCAGCCCGAGGACCGACGTAACTGCAAATGCCCCGAGAGCAAGCTGCTTCAATGCGAATCTCATTTTTCCGGTATCGAACGAAGATTTTAAAGCAAAGAAGAAAGAAGAAAGCAAAGGATTGTGGAGGAAAGGCCCGGCTTATATACCCAGAACTATGTATACTATGACGAACTCATTAGTGATAACCGGGCAGGTAGCGCGAGATGCAAGATGCAAGACCCAGCGAAGTCATCCGTAAAATGGCAGATCGCACGCGCTACAAGACTCGCTAAAGTCTGGCGGACTAACAGAATTTTCACAGGCTAGAACTAAAGTCAAGTATCTAGTCAAAGAGGGGCTATACTACTATTAGATGACTCATTCTAGTGACCTGCCAAGTTTGACCATACCGAAACCGGTAGAAAAGCATTTCTAGTCATTGCATCATCGAGAATTTAGCTCAAGGGGGGTCAGAGCTCAGAGAGTATTGAGAAGGTCCACGTAGTCTAGTGACAATGTAGGACAAGTGTCATGGCGTGAAGTGGAAAAAGGAATCATAATCTTAGGCATCGGAATAGTATTGTAGTAAACTATGAAGAGGAAAGGATTCCGATCAAAGAGAAGCTAATTGAATACCCTCTCTAGCTCATGCCCGCTCCTGCCCTAGCCCTAGCCCTAGCTCTAGCTCCTGTCCGAGCGCTGTCCTAGGTAGCTCTAGCTTCATTCCTTAGGCAGCAACCCTTGGCAGCTCTTCCAAGGTTGACAACCTGTTCAACAAGGAGGATATGCTATTGGTGTCTAAATGCCATGGTTTGCTAGCGGATGACGCAGTGGAAACCATTTCACTTCACTCCAACTTTCAGTTTGATTTTTTTCATGTGTTGTCAATTTGTCTAATGTATGCATACCTATCTTTACCTTCTATAAAAATACACCTGATAAACTCTGATTACAGAAGAGATCTTATTGTCATACGTGTCATGTCAGCATATGGAAATAGCTTTATGTATCAGCAATCAGATAAAAGAACTAGAGGAAAGGTTTCTCTTGAAGAGATCACCGTCTAATAAGCTGAGACAGAAGGAAAGCCGAGAGTGGAACGTTGAGACCAAAACGCCCCAGAATGCCGGCGTATTCCTATGCGTGAATACTTATTAACTGTATAATTTTGTTGTATTATTGTGCAATTTATAATCATCTAAGAACCACTCAGTTAACCTCAGGCCTCGTTAACTCCTGCAACAATGCGATGGTATATAGCCACGATTGTGATGTCTAAGTCTCCTGTGGAGTTCGATCATCCCATGGCAGCGTACCATGTTGCAGTACAAGAGCACCGTCGTTGCATCTCAAATATAGCTAATGTACATATTCATCTTGTCTCCATATCCAGCCTCAAACTCCAACAGTAAATAAGAAATCCCGCATACGTGAGCTGTTTTGTCAGAACATCAGCTGTCTGTTTCTGCCCCAGCAATCCATAATACTCTAATAAGTCTGTTTGAATGTATCCATATTATTCTAGTTCCGTATCCATATTCTAGTTCCGTATCCATATTCCAGTTCCGTATCCATATTCTAGTTCCGTATCCGTAGGGTGAATGTGTAACATTCACGTGTTCTTACAACAAATTTATTAGAAACGAATTGACGCATGTCAAAACAATGACCAGGAAACTTACATTTAGTATTTGTTACCGACTTCACAGATGAAATCCGTAAGAGTGGTGGTTCTTGTTTGCTTATCAGGGGGATCGATGTAGCAATTGTCGCAAGGGAACCAATCGCATCCAGGTCTGTGATATCTGTCGTAAAGACCAACGGGATGCATGAAGCGAATACCGGAATTGTCAGTAGTATTATCAACGGCACTGATATCGTAGAAACTCATCCCCGGTTCGAAGTTGATCTCGGCAAGGATACGATGGACGGGAACGTTGCAACCATTCATTTTAGCCATGATCGTACCTGTCCATGTTTCGGGGAATTGGACTGTTACGCTTGATTTTCCTGGAAGTGGGATGTCCTCCATAAGTTTACATCCTACGTTGCAGGTGAAGGACAGAGTTCGGTACTCATAATCATCGGAATTGAAGGTGATTGTATTGTGGGTAGCGACCAGAACAGCGAAAGGGAGAATCGCGAAAAGGAATTTCGTGAAGGAGACCATTGTTTTGATATTGAAAGTATCTAGTCCTGGAGAAGATGAGAGATTGTACAAAAGACAGAGGAAATATGGGGGTATATATACAAATTGATGTTCGTTTTGGTTTTGGGTGAGTTTCGAATGGTAAAGGTGTCAGAGTTGGAAGATTTCAAAGTACGAGGGACCGGGGACCTCCTTATATATGTGATTTCACATTGTGCGGACTAATTTCTTCAAAGGAGACTAGGAACAGATTTTTCAGAACTAAGAGTTAAAACCAATAGTCGGAGTGGTAATTGTAGAGAACTAGAAAAGCGTTGCATCATGATCTCCCAAGCTTCAAGGATTTGAATTCAAAAGTAGATGAGCATTGGCTAGCTGATCGGGTCTGAATCTTTAGTCACATTACCATCATGAGCCGATAAGACTGCAAAGACTACTAGACTGGTTGATATTAAACTTAAACCAACTATTGAGCTGGTGATTTTGCGCATTGCCAACCGAGTCTGCTAATCTTTTGAAAAATCTAGTGTGCAGTTTCTTTAACATGCCCGGCCACCCGATGGAGGTGGATTTGAATAATGAGGGATTTAACAAGTTTGAGCCCACGAACTACGGGGTGGATATTCTACCATTGCAGATCTGCGTAGATGTGCAGCTCTGTCGGTTTAGACGGACGGACGGCATCGCGACCTCAGGTTAAGGTGTATTCTTTCGCTTAGTTTTCTATGGCAAGGACTGATGAATATAACGAAATTATTATTCAACACCATAATAACTTTGGAATACCTCCTGGAATTTCTAAGATTTGGTGGAATAATTCATTGAAGATAAAGCAATGAGAATGTAGATTTAAAAAAGTGTTGAATCAGTGTATACAATGTTGCGAGTGACCTAGATACTCTTGACGTCACCTTATCATGTAAATATAAAGTCAACGTAGCTACTGAGTCAATACCAACTAATTTTTATTGTCAAGGTCAATATCAAATCTTGATAACCTAATGAACTTGCCTAGTAGAGAATAGATCTTGAAAAAGTTTTCATGCTGAGTTCTAGATGCTCTTGAGAGTACATCGACATCAGATCTCGCGTGAAAAAAACACTTGGTGATCGATCCAGTGACAAATTAGGGGCAAGTAAACTTTAAAGATCAACAGCAAGTATGTCGGCGTTCCGAGGTCGCACAATGGTTTAACATTGGCTATCGTAGATCGATCAACCTTCAAAGGTAATGATGCTCATTATAGAATTTCCAATATTCTACATAAGGTGCCTACTTCCCTTGTATATTGACGGCCATATCCAGAAATTATCGTCTACACACGATTTACAATAGTTGACGCTGTCCCGATGAGTTTGCGGTACTTGAATTATAACTGATTCCAACAAATATAAACCAACAAGAGTACGATACACTCCGAGTGACCCCGATAGCTAGGTACCTAGTATCTCCGCTAGTCCTGAAAGGCACCAGATGAGGTTACAATGGCTTCGGAAAATTCGAAGATGGTGTGGTGGAGCAAAAATTGAGGCTCCATCTCAAAGTATAAGCGATTCGGCTTACCTAACTCATTTAATGGCGTCGGAGAACTTGGAAGTAGTGTGAGTGGAGCAAAAATCGAGATCAGCCTCAAAGCTAGAGTTTTATTCGGAATAGATCTTTTTGACTTGGCTTAGCTCGTTAAGTGGTTATGACGGTATTGGTCAAATTCCAAGAATGACCGACACGTGGATTGAGGTTAGGGCAGATGGAGAGGCCATAAAAATGACTAAGTAGTCTGTCTACCTTGGCTATAAGGTGTTCTGTGGGCAAGATTTGCGCGAATTGTGTTCCAAGGTTTGTACATGAATCGTGGGCCTCGCTTAGCTAACCTTAGTATTATTGCCTCGAAAAGAAGGCGAGGAACTATTTTCGAAGCCACCGGGCAATCTCCAGCTGGAAGGTAGGTAGGATAGCGGAGGTATGGATTTGCAATGATTACGGTGGGTGGGTAAGACTTGCGCTGATCGAGGTCATTCATGAATGACCGGGGCACCGAAAGGTAATTGTGGCTGTGCTATGCTGTGCTGGTGGTCTACCGTAAACATCATCTCAGCCAGTCAAATTCCAAGCCCTTCAAGCCTCCCAACGATCAGAAAGTTAGCGACGCGAGGCTACGAATTGAACAATTCAACCCTCAAGATTCCTCGAGCCAGGAAATCGCAGCTTCTCAGCAAAAACTACCCCCCGTAGATTTCATGTGTATGCGAAGACCACATGACTCCAAATCTGTAACAAAATCTATACTTTTCTCGAAAGCCCCAAAGTTGGAAGGTCGCCTGGATGCCCAAAAAAGCCTTCGAGACGTAGTTGCAAGGCTGGCTCAAAGCTCACATCACATCCTCCCCGGAAATATCATCAAGCTGAGGACTTGCACAATTTTAGATTTTCACCACGAAATCATAGCATGAAACCCAATTTACTGGTAAGTATATTCGTTACAAAACTAGTTTACGAGATACGAAAAAGGTATCAATGACAATTCCCAAGACTTTTCCATCTCTCATATCTTCATCATTGCATTTATTGAACTTATAACTTCCCCTCATCCTCTGGGGACACCCAGAATAATTTCTTCAACCTCCTCTCTTTCTCATCTCTCATGTACTCATCGAAATGCATCGCGACAGGATCAACAGTTGCACCTTGATATGCTTCTGGAGCTAGGAAGGCACATTTGTCGGCATCTTGTGCAAGATATCTGCAGACGTGCATATGTAGCAGAATTGCAACACGCTGGTTCCCCCTCTCAGTGAGGCGCCATTCTTTCCGAGGACTCTCTTCTAGTTGTTGTTAGCGACAGATCTTAGGAGTTTTGGGATTGGCCTCACCATCAAGAAAAAAATCTTGATCTTCTGGCCGTCCCTCAAAGTCAATATCTGTATTGAGCCAGCCCGAAGTATCAAGCCAGAATACAGACTTATCCCCCTCAAATTGAAGCCGGTCAACTACCGAGTGTGTTGCTTGTTCGAGCTGTCCGCGAAATGGTCTCATCACAAATATCGGGATATCAACTGCACGATGTTGCGGATAGTCATATTGCGCGGCTTCAGCCATTGTTGACGAGTATCTAGGATATGCCAAAGTCCTGATTGCTCTGATTAGCGAGACATAGGAATCCTCGAAGAGCACACTCAATTCCCATGTCGTCAGGTTGTACTCTTCGTTGTAAATTCGAAACGACTCCCAGTCAGCATTGCCGATATTAAGAATCTAAACAATTCAGCTCCAGCTACTTCATATTGGAGAAGGGAGATCCTCACCATTACATCTGGAATGTACGATTGGAAGAGCCATGGCTGGGCATATTGCCCAGAACCAAGTGGTCCGCTATAAGCATTAGAAAAAGTTTAGCCATAGAAATTGATGATGGTACCTTTGGAAAAAGACATCTGCCAATCCTGCTGGACTGCCTCTACCGCCGATACAATCTTGTACCAGGCACATGCCATCCATCCCAATTGTGACATGATCGCTGCCAAACATCTCACCAGTCAAATATTCCCACCCCATCACACCACCCAGTATTCCATTTGCAATATTGGAAGCCATTCGATGCTTTCGCCTATCGCGTCCTGTCATAGAACCAGGTAAATCGGTAAGAATCTCCAACATCTTGCGCTGTGGGGTGTTTTGTTGCAATAAGTCATTCATGAACAGATCTAAGTCCTCATTTGCAATATCTCTCTTGGATAACTGTGGAGTTGTGTTTGACATCGGGTTTTGGACTGGAATTAGCTGCCCATCATCATCTATCCAGACCCCCAGAAATTGAAACGTTTCTATCGTATCTCTGCCGACCATTGGCGCAATGATTCGGATGATATGCTGAGATTGAGGGTCCAGGTCTTTTGTTCGTATGGCTACTAGTGATGTTGCGTTTGGAAGTATGACATACTCCTCATCGTCGACTTGTGCAAGCAGAGATATAGGCTCCGCGCTCGTATTGTCCAGTGTTGGTGGGAACTCCGATGTTACTGTTTTGTTCTGGGCACTTGTTCTTTTGTCATGTACTTGTTGATCTGAATTTCGGAGTGATATCAGAAGGGTGGTACTTCCGTTGAATGCAATATCGAGATAAATGCCTAGGAATTCCCCGTTAGCAAGTAGTAAGCCAGGGGTGAATCATGGGGGGGGAATACCTGGAAATGATCCGTCTTTTCTCTTCCCATCCAGCGTTGAAGACCAGCGTCCTACATACTATGTTTCATCAGCACGGGTTTCTTTACAGAATTATTGGCAACGTACACGTATGTAAGGATGACTTGCATCGATAAACTGAAGTCCATCTAAAGAAGGGTCTGTTGTAGAAACCTTTGTGTTGTATTGATAGAAATGTATCTGATGCTGTTGTTGACTCAACCAAAACCAAAAGCAGATCATTATCAACACAGTGAGCCATATGGCTTTGTGTAGGCTCTCCAGCCTGGCTTTGTAAAATCTATGAGGTGTCTCTGGCAGCGCCTCTTCATTATAAGCTGGTGGTGGGCTTCTGTAATCCACGCCATTCCGCCAATTCTCCATCGAAATTTCTGACCATGGTGTACTATTATTGGTTTGTGGTCTAAGAGGCGTTTCACTTGTTGCAGTCGAAGTTGCAGTCGGAGTTGAGAAAGGAGAAATGTAAACCATTATGAGCAAAAGTTGGTCAAAATTGAGCAAAAAAGCAAATTTTAGCAAAGCAAACACCAAAGAAATTATTGTGATCAAAATGCAAAGATTGTGTTTGTGCTCAAATCAATCAAGATGAGATAGATTTTAAGATATAGAAAAAACTTCACAGATGGGCAGGAGCATTTTCCGAGAATTTCGCGGCTTCCTTTCCCATATTTGCTCCTTCTATGTTCCTCAATTGATGGCCCAATCCCAAAATGGCAAGTATGTCAAAACCCATTTCGATTTCATCTCTCTCTCTCTCTCTCCCTTCTTTTATTCCTTTCGATAGAATCCTGGAATTTGCCAGTCCCTGCCATAAGAGATATCCATCTTTTGATTATTGATTCTCCCTCACCACCTTAATATCCGTACGATGGCGATGAAATTCGCAAAAAGACTCATTTTACCACTCGCAATCTTTTTCTGGGTCACCATTCTCATCTTGAATCTCTTCCCCTTACGTTCTGGAAAACAAATCCATAACCCCGCGGAACACGACACACCTATTCGAGTTCAAATATCCCACCCATTAAAAAACGAATCAACTCCATGGACTCATCTAGGCAATGGAAATACAAACACTCTTTATCCTTCGAGAAATGCTGTTCCACATGGTTTATTGCAGCTCACCGCGCATTGTTCCGACCCGGTTAACGGATTTACGAATCATCTTAGACTTCCTAATTTACTCTACAATATTTCTATGAAACCTAGGCTTGGGTCTCCTGAGTCGAGAATATTCTGGAATCCAACAATCTTTTCACTACCATACTGGGCAAAGAATCAATACTTGATCGTGAGCATGGTGTACTTGAAGGACCGCGGCTACCGAGCAAATGTCCTGTGTGAAGCAAATATTTGCCATCCAAGAACAAAACAGGATGGACGTCCCCAAGAGAAAATATGTACGGACGAAGACCTCGAAGTTCTTGGTAGTAATGGAGGGCTGAGATGTGAAAATACCCCCATTGAAATGAATGTACCTCCAACTCCAGCAGAAAGTTGCCAGGGGGATCAGGAAGGACTTGCTGATATTTCTGGCTTTCATGATCCTAGGATCTTCTATTCCGGAAGAGGGGAGCCAATATTGATGGTATCTTCTCAGTATGTTTGTTTGTTCATTGCTCCAGGCTCTAGTCACTAAATGGTTGCTAGGTCGCGATATGCTTGCATTGGATTATGGTCTATTGATATTCGCTCTGTATACTCTGGATTGGAGGAAGTCTTTTCATCCTCACCAGAAAGATTTGGGGGGCCACTGAAGTCTTATACAGCCTTAACAGAGCTGACACGAAACCCACCAGAGACTCGAAGATCTTACGAGAAAAACTGGTTTATATTTTCGCCAACTCCATCGTCATCATACGTCCATTATGAGCTGACTTCTTCAAAACGAACCTTTGCAAAACTCATTGGCAGCGGCTTCACAACGACTAACTTGACGGACCCGGACGAGATCCCCTGCCTCGTCGATGCGACGCCTGAGGAGATAAAACTGAACAAATACATGGCAAATGCTACATGGCACCAAGCTACACCTGCCTTGAAACTAGTTCTTTGCGCTCGATCTAATGCTACTTGTCTTTCAGAGACGTCGGATACCGTTTTCATTGCAGCCATACATCGCAAACACAAAAACGTATTGGACTTGCCAATACGATACGAAAGATATTTTGTAATGTGGGCGGCGACACCTCCTTTTAGTATGTTAGCCATAAGTCAACATCCAATTCTCTTCGCAAATGAAACAACCACTGGCTGGACCGCCGAGGAGAGTTGGGATGATGTTCCAGAAGCTTTGTCGGAAGGTCGTGGCTTTTGGGCCAAGCTCACTTATACCACTACTATCGCGTATGCTTGGAATGGGGAAGATGGAGATATAAGGGATAAGGGTGTGGGATTTCTGGATGATGAGGTAGTCCTTAGTGTGGGTGTTGATGACCATGATCAAGTTTATGGAAGAGTTCTTGTATCTGAGTTGTTGCAGTGCTTAAGGATTTGTCCTGGGTTGTTATGATGCGGATTGAGATGGAATTGGGGAAGAAAAGAGCTATAAACCATACTGATTTGAAGTTTGAAGATGTGGAAAAATGGGGACAATTTAACAATAAGTCCCGAGGATAAGGCAAGTGGTGTGGAGAATGGGGAGATTACGGATATGAGATTCATGCCAGATAGTGATAAGGGAGGCACGATTTGTGCTCATGATAGGCCTCCCAATGGGTTGTCAGTAGTCTGTTTTTATGTGCCATTTTCATCCAATTATGGCGGATCTATAATGGCATGTGTACAAGAGTTAAAATTATGATCCCCGAAGTTGATGGAGAATATATATAGTAATTAAGCGCCACCTTTTCAGAAGTCTAAAAACATTTCGTTAAGTTATAATGTATAACAATGTGATGACCCTTTTGTTACCTAAATATTGAACATAGGCCAGCAGTTCGGCGAGTTCGATCTTAAAACTTGGGAATATATACCGGATGTCAGATCCGGCCCTCGAAATGGTCGATGCCATCGGTAACCCTAAAAGAGAACCGTACCGGATGTGTATCTTTGATGCTCTGACTTTTCTCCGAAGTTGGTCGTGGCTTGTGTCTTTCGGGTTGAACGTGGTGTGTGGTGGCCACTGAACATTTGTCTTTTTCCCAACATTGAAGTTTCCTTGCCTCTTTTTTAAAAATACTGCGATGAAATTATAGTTTTTTTTTGTTAAACAGCATGTATTGGTACAGACCCCATATCTGATCGGGTAAAGAGGCCCAATCTCAACGGCCGCTAACAAACGCTGGTAACCGCCTTCCCTGGTCCTTTAGTTGGCCATAGACGCATTGTTCAGAGTCCACTGCAAGTTAGTGGGTTGGATTACCATGTCTGAGTTTAAGTCTGAAGGAATTGTTGTTTTTTTTTTTTGAGTGTGTGGAAGAAGATTGTGAGGGAGCTGCTGGAACATATAGGGAAGATGGGTTCCCAGTACCGGACCTTCTGCTCTACTTTGATGAGAAAATGCCAAACTCATGTGGGACTGAGTGTAAAGTTCCTATTCATGGTTACTAGCCTGGTTCTTTAGTTTAACCAAAAGATATCTAGAAGCACACTTTGACCATAGGCCGCAAGAAGTCAAACAGGCCTGGGGACTTTAGAAGTGTTGTTTGGCGGAGAGGACTACAAATGTTTTTAGGAGAGTGAATGGGATTATACAATGACGTGTTTTAGAAGTAATTCACAAAACCAAGCAATGCTGAACAGACACTACTTTTTCTTTTGTTTCTTCCTGCTTCAAAAATCATAACAGTTTAACTTTACCATTCATAAAGATAGACATACCTATCTATAATCTAACTATATCTACAATATCTAAATATCATATACCTATCTCTGGTCATTTGAGGCAGAAGAATTTATTTTTCGCTTCGGTTATAATTCTACATATCTATAGCAGCTTCCGATGACAAGATGCAGGGCCACCATTTGCTATTCTTAAGAATTGCTCTCAATGTAGCAGCTTCATAAGTTTGAAGTCTTTGATTGGGTGAGAATTGGGTGAGAATTGGTTGATGGGGATGGCGTGAGAGTTGTGGTTGTGAATGTTAGGTTAGTATATCGAATGGGTTGTCAGAGTAATTGTTGTCAGAATGTTGTATATGAGCCATAAAATCCTCTCTGAAACCATATACAAAGTTTGGTAACTTCAAAAATGCCCACAAATAATGGAGATTTTTGGGTAATCTATTCACGCCCTTTGAACTAAAAGGACTTCGAATTTTTGGCTTCATTTTCTAATTTCTATTCAAACACACTACCATCACATCAATGAGAAACCGTTATGAACAACGAAAAGCTCCCGAGGTCCTATTACACCTTTGCCAAATCTTGATAAGAAGGTTCCTCCCAATATTCCGCCACTACTAGCATCAAAATTTTGTTTCTTTAAAGTTACAAAACAGGCCTCGCATTGAAAGAAATCTTGCTTGCTTTGTTAAGCAGCCACGAAGATAAAAATCATCATCGGCCCCCTGCAAGATAGTTCGAATCTCTCTTCATCACAAAGCCTTACCCTACTCGCCTGCGATATGCCTTCCCGGCATACTCGGAAATTATTGGCACCCGATCGTGGATCACGGTTCGATTCTGGCTCCGAGCCTCTAGTAACACCTGAGCCCCAGGAACAAGAAGCCCAACGAGTTCATAGATGTTTCTACCCACAAAATTGCGAGGGCAAATTTGCTTTCGAAGATTGTAAACCATCCATGGAGATGAATGATCCAAGGACCTCAATTATAAATATTTCCCGGCCCGGTGTACAGAGACCCAAAAAGAATGCGAGGTTCGACCACCCTTCCCCCGAGTTCACCGAACTCTTCAACATCCTTCGAGACCAAGGAAACAGATTCATCTGGCATGATGCACAACTCGAAATACCAGAAAACTGGACACCCGATAAGTGCAAGCGTGTCACATATCTACTTAAACAAGGAACTGTTGCCACTTACGTCGCCTGCTGCAGACATCAGCCTCCTCTCTGGACTAAAATGGCGGATGAGAATACCCCTCGTAAAGAGTGGAATTACAGTTGTCGGGTATGCGATCATAGATACATATCGCCCTCTGGTGATGTCTGTCATGGATGTACTGCACAGTTGGTTCTGCAGAAGTGTGATGAAGAAAGACAGTTTGGATTGATCTTGAAGAATTACCAGTGGTATTTTGGGCTGTCGGTTAATCGGATGTATCACTATTTCTGGGCCGAAGAAGAAGATGGCACTTTGGTAGAGATGTGGGAGGAATCTACGAAGAAAAGAAAGAAAGGTATGTACACCTGAGAGATTTGAATCATAAGGGATATTTGCTAATTGAATCGGCAGTACTGAAAGAGTCTTTGAAATTATCCCCGTGGGAGAATAGAAGGGACCTCGAGATTGAAAGTTGCTCAGTAGATGTTTTAAGTTTACTCGTTGGATTGCT
The DNA here is from genome assembly GCA_025890175.1 of Ciborinia camelliae. Classification (NCBI taxonomy): domain Eukaryota; kingdom Fungi; phylum Ascomycota; class Leotiomycetes; order Helotiales; family Sclerotiniaceae; genus Ciborinia; species Ciborinia camelliae. The sequence goes on from JANPYM010000002.1 coordinate 1,485,508, forward strand.
CGTTGGACTGCTCGCTGGGTTGCTCATTGGATTGCTCGCTAGATTGCTCGCTGCATTGCTAGTTGGATTGCTCGTTGGATTACTCGTTGGATTTCTCGTTGGATCTTAGAAATATCATTATCATAACACCATTTCGATTTTGTGGCGCATGATGCTTGTGACATGTAATTTTGTCGCCTATATTGGCTACAATATAATTATGAAAGTCTTCTAGGGGAGACTTCCACGCTGGTCGACGAATTCCAAAATTTGCAACACAATGATAACGGGGCATCATGAATCAACCATATGATCACAGAGAATAGAATAAGTTCATGATGTTTTAGGTACAGCAGTGATTAACTCAGGATTTTAGCGTTTTGAAACGGGTATAATATCGAATAACCTACCATATATAATTCTAATTTAATATATACTCTTAAATAATACTAACGAAAAAAAAAGAAAAAAACTAGCATTTCTTTTATAAGCCCAATAAAACTATACTTTTACTTGCTATGCTTAAGGCACTGTTCTCGATATAGCAGCTTGACCACCTGGAAATATGTGAGTGAGCACTGCCTTGGTAGTCGGGGTAGTAAAAGAGTTATATAGATGGAAGCTTTGGTTCAGGATATCTCGATATCTTGTGGATATGGCGGACAGGATGATTGTTAATGATTCGTGACTCATCACCCTCTTTGAACCCAGAAGGACTCGAGATTTCCAGCTTTCGTTTTCTAATTTCTATTCAAACACATCATCGAAATATCAGCAAACAATAAGATAGTTATCAACAACAAAAAACTCTTACCATGCATTCACCAAGCCTCGACAAAAACGTTCCTTCTCCCAAAACCTCATTGCCTGCTTTAGAGCAGTCACAGCAGAATGAATCGACCCATGAAGCCCTGAGTGAGAGCAGCTCCAGTCTTATTCCATCACGAGCTACTCACCCACCTTCTTCCGACATTCCTCTCCCGCACACTGAAGATGTACCACCAAGTACCAATGAATTAAAAGAGCCGGACAATTTACATGAATTCGACCAAAGCCACCTCATCTATAAATGCGCCTCTCAAAGGTATTGTCCAGGAAAGCCGGGCCAATGCATCTCCTATTCGAAGAAACCATCGAGTGTCAAGAGACCCGCCGAAGACTCGCCCGATTATCTTCCTCATCGTTCAACCAAAAGGAGGAAATATCCCCTAGATTTTGTTCATCCTTGCGCCGAGTATACCAGGCTCTTCCAAACCATCATTCAAACCCAGATAGATCGACTTGAACACCACAATGCTGGGGCATTCCTAGTACCAGAAAGACAGACCCCCGAATTTTACAACGATATTACGCGAACGCTCGAAGACAAAAGCCATGGAACTGTTGCCACCTACATGGCTTGCTGCAAGCACAATCATAGCCTCTGGACAAGGATGGGCGTTGAAAGTATGCCTTCAAATTATTATGGCGTGAGATGTCGTGCTTGCAATCACAGTTACACTTCACCCGATGGTGAAATATGCATGCATTGCACTACGTTGCAGGTTTTGCAGAGATGTGATTATGAAAAAGAGCATGGAACGCCTCTGAGGAATTATATGTGGTATCATGGCCACCAGGAGTTACCTAAGGATCTGGACCTCCACCATTTTTGGCATGAAGATGAAGATGGAGTTCACCGAGAATATGTGCATGAGACCTCGGGGGGGAATCAACTGGGTATGTATTGTTCCGCTGATCCGATTTGCGGTATTGATGTAAATTGACTAATTGAATTGTTAGTGTGGGACGAATGGCAAATAGTCGATCGTATCAAAAAACTTAGACAGCGAAAAGATATGGCTGAACAAGGTTAGCGACGAAGAGCGTGTGTGGATGAAAGGGGCTTGGTGGATTAACATATGTCTTTGAGTGTTTAATGATTGGCTTTTAACAATACCTCTATTCAATTTCCCTGTTGCTTTATGATATTGTTGTAACATTCCCCACACGATTAATGTACATACTATGCACAATAATACAACAGATATATGATGTTTGTGATAATGTGGACCTTTAACTTCGTGGGGACCTGTGAACTACCTAAGCGGAGACTACTTATTTTCAATGACCTTTTACAAATTCAACTCAGTGAAAAAATAACTTCATGGCATATAGTTATATAGAATAAGCTTACAATATTCCAGATGCAGGCGATATGAGCTCACTACCTACCGTGTCTTGAAGTGGATGGAACATTAAACTCGAAGTATAAAATTAATTTGATTTATTATACTCTTAGAGAACATCAACGAGGAACAAAAGAAAAGAACCGGCACCTCTTCAATAAGCCCACCAAAACCCGACATCTTCATCATCCGCATTACATTATTTCTCTCCTCAACCTCCATTCCAACCTCCATTCCAACCTCCATTCCAACCTCCATTCCAACCTCCATTCCAACCTCAACATAATCTAAATATCCACCCAAAAAGGAAATCCGAGGAAATTCAAGGGAAAAAATAAAGAAAGGCAAAGGAAACAGCGGAATCTAAGGTGCACACGTTATCAACCCATCTTCCTCAATCCTCATTATTGCACGCACTCTTTCCGTGCTTTTATTGGCGGTATTTGATTTTGTAAGGCCTTAGAGCTGGAGATGCAGGTCTCTTCAGTGGAAGCCTTGCGGGGGTCGAGGAACTTGGTTCTCCGAGCTTTGGCAACCATTCTTGAGCAAGTGGAGTGCTTGGTTGGAGGCCAATTGAGCTCGAATAAGGTCGCCGTGTTATTTCAAGATGTGGGTCGATAACTTGAGATGGTTGTGTAGCTGCAGCTGGAGTTTGAGGTGGTGGCGCGGATGGTATTGGGGAGAGTGATGCGGGTAGATTTGTGGGGCCGGGGAAGGTTGAAGACGCGTTGGAAACTTTATGCCTAATATATGAACGTTTTTCGCATCCAGATTTACTTTCTGGAACCCGCATGGACGAAGATACTGATTTGGTTGACTCATGCTTGATGGAACTCGAATATGGCGAGAATCTTTCTTTTTTGAGTACAGTTCTAGTAGGTCCTGTAGTTGAGAGTGATGATGTAGGGTCTACTTCTTGCTTGACGAGTCCAGATAAAGAAGTTTGAGGCCTATAACTCTGGGCTGAAGTAAAAATGTATCCTTCATTGACTTGTGTATCATGCCTTTGATAAGTTGGAGGTTTTTCTTCGGCTTTAATAATTGCTCCTTGGGTTAAGGAGCATGTTGAGGGAAGTGCCATGCAATTCGAGTCGGATGCAGGCTTGAAAGAAGGGGTACTACCATCCGATCGAAATATCTCCTGGTATCCAGCGCTCTTGGGCTGGCATGTTTGAGCACTGTCTCTTCTCGGCGTTCGGGATCTAGCATCTACATATGTATTACTAATATGTACACTTCCTTGGCCTGAGATCGCAAGGTTCTCTGCAAGTAATCGACCGGTAGAAGTTTGAGTTATTTGACCTCCGAGTCCTGGGCTTACATAGTTGGTGCTGATTTTGTTGTTGAGCTGTGCCGAGTTGTAGTTAGAGATTGGAGCCCGCGTCTCGGTCGCTGGTGTATCTTTGTTTTGAGCAGGAGGGGTGTAATCGGGGATAGGGACTTCATTCCACCAAAACGGCATAGGTTGCCATGTGGTTGGTGGTATGTGACTTTGCAGTGTAGCGGCGTTTGTCTGTCCTGCTCTTGGGATCTTCGGTGCAGCTGTTGGTGCATTGATTTCAGAGTCTGAGGCTTCTGAGTCTTCATGGCTCCAGAAATTATAATTCTCACGCTTTTTGTACTGGCGGAATGCGGGAAATGCCACGACCGTAGAAGAGGACTGCGGATCTTGCTCTGTACCATTTTGCTGTGGTGAGCGAGTGTTGTTCCCTTGCGAATGGTTAGGAATATCGCATTTGAAGTGACGATTTTTGCTGGAAAGACGAAGTGCGATTAATCCACCTCTTAGATTCAAGCCGCGGTGAATTTCCAAGCCCTCGTTGGGCTGATCTATGAATTTAAAGAAGTCGCATTCATCACACTTCCTATGTCCGCAGTTGTTTGAGGTGCACTTTAGTTCTGGGCTTGAGTTATGGTAACTCCAAGGGCTATTGTCGATAATTCTCTTATTTTCGTATATGCGCTTGTGTTGTTGGACGGAAACAGGTTTTCCAGTATCGCATGAGCAGCATAACCACATGCCTGAGATGCCCGCCTCCTCCATACGAGACTCCAAGCCTTCGAAGCCTGAGCCGAAAAAACGAGGACCCATTTTCAATATTTATTGTCGAATAGTATTAAAAGTTTTGTTGCTCTGTAATTATTGTTGTTGATTTTTTGTATTAACATTGGATGTTCTCTGGTTTTGCGAACAGCAGAAGGTTTATAAAATTTTGACAGCAAGGATTTTGGTAATGTTCTGTCGAATATTGACACCAAAAAGGCTCGTTTTGACTATTATTCACAGCATTTCCAGTACAAAATGGGGCGAATAACGGTTGTTTTTGATATTGGTGATTCAAAATTGGGGTCATGTGTCATGGGGTAAATTTCACGTGAAGCGAGGGTGAAATTCGTCATAATTAAGGGGAACTGTCTTAATCAACCTCGCATAATGACTTTTCCCTTGCAGCGATATTATATCTGCGTTGGGCCGACGGTTTGTCTCCGACATAATGATTAGTTATAAGGTTCCAACTTTGTATGGTTTGTGTGCTTTCCATATCCAGGTACCGGTCTTTCACAAGCTACCCCAGATACGATTTACCTTTGAAGAGAAGTAAAGAGAAACACGATTTGGTAGAATGAGGGGTTATCTCGCTCTTGGATTAGAACTAGAACCCGAAAATTGGAGATAGGGTTTTCAATGAAGAACCGTATGAGGGCCGAAGTCCACCTTTTCTAAAAATTCACCCACCAAATATTTTCGAGCGAGATGTAGTGGAGTGTACACCATCTATCTAATCTTGATATCTCGACACGCCGTAGGTTTTCTTCTATTAACGGTGTCAGTGGACAGATTCTGCCGTTGTTCAAATCAGCAATCCGGCCTATTTTATTATTGTTCACGGTGTTGTACTATGAATAATGCAAGTGAATCTCTACGGCTTAATACAGCCAAATCATTTGGGCGATTGTGAAAGGTATCCTACGGTCTTTTACATTTCTTATATAATCGATCTTCTCCATCTTCTTTCTCACAAAATCCAACATCTAGTTCCTCCCTAATCTGAAAACTTCAATATCGACAGTCAACTTATCAATCACACACCAAACCAACCAAAAACTATATCAAGATTGATATTCTCCCACTCGGATCTTCTTCGACGCAAGGAAAATCATCGAAAAGTCCCAAAATGTGTTTCCAAAACCTCGAGAATATTGTTCCCCAAAATCAAATTACTCCAATCCTCACAGAAGGTAACATCATGAATGAGGCTACCGATCTTGGCGAGTTTGGTGGCCCAACTGTTGACGCACTGACCATTATGACCTGCTGCAAATGTGACACGAACACCACTCTTATAAACGGTGCTCCAGGCGCAACCTCTTGCGATAGCTGTGGTCATTTTGAATGCAACGACTGTGATTTCTCTTGATCAATCACGAAAACTTGAAGGTTCTCCTGAACGCTTGACTTGATCGATATGGAGTTTCGGGAAAACACTTTAGTTATGGTTCGGTTTCGATTTCATGGGTTGAGAATTGGTCTTTCGTCTCATAGACCTTCTGACGCAATGGGGAAGTTGCGGTGGCCCGGTGACGGGAAGGGCGCTGGCAGTTTTTATCGGGGAAAAGTGACAGAATATATTTTAGGCTGGGATAGCTTTGTGAGCACCTAATACTGAATGGTGCTGAGCGTGTCAAAAGTTCCTTTAAGCCATGAACAATACGTTAGCATTGGCAGGTAAAATATATTGAAAAATAGGGGTTTCCATTATCATATTACCATGCAGCTTTTTGACAACTTTCTAGATGTGACCATGAGCAACTGTGAGATCTGTACTATATTAGGAAAAAAATATGCGCCCATTTGATGTATTCAAGTGATTGTTCATCTGTAATTGGTGAGACAATAATTAAGGGGGAAATCTCGGCAAACTAACGCGGAGCAATTCTCCCCACGAAATCTTTCTTTCAACAACATTCAGGATAGAATAGACAACGCTTTGGTATCATATTTTCTCACCAAGTGATTATGATTGAATTGTTTGGAAATATCGATCAGCATGTTTTTCGGAGCGCAAGATAAAATAATGCTGTCTGAGAATGAGAGGATAACTCGGAACATTCACGAGATACGAATTAGAAAGCAAAACACATTAGAAATGCGAGGAAAGTTTCTATAGATTTATGCTTCTATGTGTATGTATAATGAATGAGAACAAGACGTCGATTACCAACGTGCCTTTTTTAGGTGCCTCGAAACACTCGGCCTTGCTCCTCTTGCTTTATGCAAAAAATAAAATTATTACAAACAACAAGGGTAGTAATTTGACTCTCCATCATTGAAGAGATGAGATCTCGCGCCTCCATCATCAAATACCGAGAAGGAACTTCCTCGATATTTTCCCGTAGAATCACGAGCATTCGCGACGGAGGACGAGAATGCGCTTCCGGTAATGCCTAAGAAGAAGTGACTCTTGAGCATAATCCCCATATCAACAGCACCTTGAAAATCAAAACTAAGCTGATTGATGGTGTTCAAGGTGTTGATATCCTTTTCCGCTAGTTTCCACTTGTGGGTAACTTCCCAGCCTCTTGCTTTTCCAGCTTCCACGAATTTCACAACCTGGTTTTGATCCCCGCATGCCAGGTATACCATAGGCTTCTCTTCTTTATGATTGCCATATATCTCCCACGCACGATCTAAAGCATCTAGATCTACCTGAAGCTGATTCTCGAGAGAGCTCCAGATTTGATCTGACTCAACTCTAAAATGTACGCCATAAAAGGGACGATTGATTTGAGCCAACAATCGACCGACCACTCGCCGAGGTGGCTCTTTAAATCGGACGAGGTACCCCAGATCATTCCATAATTTCAGATCTTGTCCCGTCGAATCATCTGTGATTCTGAAGACCAGAAACTGGGGATGAATTTGGATGGCAATTATACCAGCCTCGTGATCAAGTTTGTTGCTAGGATTTAGCAAGAAAAGCTGCTCTAATTGAGAATATTGAGCATCGAAGAAGTCTTTGAAGCTCCTTCCTTTCCAGAAATATCCTTGGAATGGCGCAAGCCCCGGAGCTGTTTTGTGTGAGAGTTCTATTGGCCAGCGATGCTGCACAGTAACTGAACCAGATTCGATTTCACTGAGCTTTATGATTCGCATTTGCGGGCAAACTCTTTCCATTTGTTCTATTAAGTGACTTTCTTCAAACCATTCGCCATAAGTCATATATGCGTCTTCATTGAAACGGTTTAATTCTTCTAAATTCGTTTTATCGCGATAGTGAATCGATGGTAAAATTATTCCATGGCCTGACTCCAAGGCCATCTTCAAGCAAACCTTGACTTGAGACACGATTGACGTCAATCCTGCAAATATTCCATTGCACTCTAGGTACACTTCGTTTTTCGGCCATTCTGTATGCTCGCATTGTTGTTTGAGAGCTGGAAAATCATAATCTGTCGGCTTATTTACGGAAAATGCTTGTTCGAAGTATGTTTCAGCTGGAAGGTGTGCGGTGTAAATGTAAGGAAATATATTTTGGGTAGGTCGCACGAAATTCCAGCTATAATACAAAAAAAAGCAAGATATCAATAATAATGGAAAGAATCGGAGCAGAGCTCCAGGACGAACAATCATGGTGACAGTGTATTCTGCATTGAGGAAATGAATATGGGGTAGAACAGAATCAACAGATGAGATGGAGGTCCAGCGAGGGAGATGATCATGCAACTCTTGCCCTGTTTTGCAATGTTTTGATTGCAAGGGAATGGATCTTATCTCCTAGTCGGACAAAGATTGCGAAGTTACATATTCAGAAGTCCGTCCCCTGCCCTGCAGATGCATGTTCCCTCTTCATCTCGGATTGACTCCGATGGGTAATCTTGCGAGTTGGATATGGTGGTATTGTAGTATTGTGGCTTCAGGGGTGGGTGGGTGGAGGAGCAAAAGCGGCACGGCACGGCACTACAGTACTGGTGATGGCAACCAATTGTTCGTTCCTATTTTGAAATCACGCATTTAAGGCCATGAAGGAAATCTGCTATCAAACGATTTCGTCAATTTGAGGTGACTGACCACTGCTGACCTCTGCTGGCTGACCTCTGCTGACCTTGTTAATTCAATACATAATCCATGAAATCTAATCTAATTACAAGATTCCGAATTCCAAACAAGTATACCGATACCCACCTGCAATATTCAGCCCCGTATGTCTACAAACGAGGTGATTGCCCGAGAGCTTTTTTGTATAACCATTGAGCAAACCTAACACTAGGTTCATCAATCAATCTTGTAACCATTTCTGCAGCCCATAGTGTCATCGGGAAAATAATCAAATGGGGAAGCAAGAAACTAATCTCCATGCCGAATGGCCCGGCTTTCGAGATTGGGAAAATATCCCTCCACGGCTCCATTTCCTCCGAGATTTCTTTTGACCATCCTACCGCCGAGTACAACCTATCTCCCAGGAGTGTCATAATGGGTCCATGCACAAGATAGAAAGCGAAGGATACGTGGCCCATATATTGACAGAATCGACATTCAAAGAACCTCTTTAACCATGGAATGCGAGGAATAGATGCCACGAGAAAAGTGGCGGCGAAGAAAAGATAGAACCACTTGTAATCGAAGACAGCTTGCGGCTTCAAATACGATAGATAATGCCATCCTGGAGAGTTCTTCAATATCTTCACGTCCAAATCAACGGTGGGTACACCTCCGAGATACATGGCGGCAACAAAAAGGTTGAAAAAGATGAGTTCTTTCCAAGACTCGAACTTGTAGAAGAAATGAGGTAGGTCATCATTTTCGGCGAGTAGATCTAAATCGCAAAGAAGCATACCAGCCACAAACATTGCATTGTGAGCACCATCGGCGATATACATGAAGTAATAGATCAACCCAAGCTCGAGGTAGAGTCTCGCATTCCGTGAGCACCTCGAAAATGCCATAAGCGCGGTGTAAATGGTAATAGAACCTCTGAACTCAACCGGTATCGACCATACGTGAACATTATAAGAGAACCAAGGTTCTCCGCCGGTTCTGAAAACATAGCTGAAGTTTTTGATCTCCAGATACCATTCCCATACTTCTTTGGTCCACTTCTCCTCATGTTCAGATCTTGGTTGAGGGTAGATATTGAACATGTGCCAAAAGGTGAGATATATGAATGTAGTGGCGATCACTGGGAGCCATAGTCGTAACCAGCGTCTGAAAAGTGCTGATGCCAGATTGTCTCCAAGCTTTGCCAAATCTCCAGACTGGATCAGCATCAATGGTTTCCTGGAGAGAACATATCCGGAGATGACGAAGAAGGTAGTTACAGCGAGATGACCACCCGTGAAGAACGTTCGTATAAAAGGCAATTGAATCAAATAGTATTTGTTCTCATACCCAAAGCTCATCTCCAAAATCCAATTGCCATAAACCAAGGTGTGGGCCCATAGTTCATGATGTAGAACGTATACCAAAAATGCCGCATAACCTCTCAACCCGTCAAGCCACGCAGTTGCATGAAGCGGTTTTACCGGAGCTCTCGTCCTGCTCAGGAATGAAGGCTTTATAAAATCTGGGCATAACTTCTTGGGTTTCCAATATTTTGCAGATGATTTGGTGGTGACTGGGGACAATAACGGCTGGTCCGTTTTAATTTCCTCCATGAATCCATTGTTAAGAATGCCTTGATATTCGGTAGGCATTTTAAAGGCACGCTTATCGTTCACAAGCTGGGAAATCTGCTAAGAGATGCGGAGAATTGGGATTGATGAAGAAATTAAAGCTGTAAATTATTTGAGGCAAATAAAGCTACAATATGCACCCATGCCACCTATGCATTATGCATGCTTCGATCAATCGAACTGCCTCACATAGAACACCAGCAGTGCTGCTATTGAGACCCAAAGGACAGCGGTGCAACACACAATCACAAGTAAATGATCATTGGCGATGTTTGTTTTTCTTCGCAAGTTCAACCCCCGAGGTTCGTGCACGTCTAATAATGCGGGGTATAGTTCGTATCAAAGGTGGAAGGAATATTGGAAAAGCAATGGAGGATGAGCAATAAGCAATGAGCGACGAGCGACGAGCAATGAGCAATGAGCATTCAACATTGAGCGGGCTGCGGGATGTTCTTTTTATCATCTCCATGGGTATGGGATCTGGGTGGTAGGTATCAGGAACTAGGTACCCTCGTCGCCCAACACATGGATGGATATTCTTGTTCCATTACTGTTCGCGTCGTGTCGATCCGTTTGAACTTTGTTCTGCTGATTTCGGAGGGAGCATGGAATATGGGATAGCGTCGGTAATCCCCAACCGTTGGGGGGCTCTCATTGGTCAACGACCAGGAAAAGGGGACGGACGTCGGACGGTCTCCTAAAATTCAAGCTTTACAGAACCGTCCGTCACATGTGTACCGAGGCCGCTATCTACTGATTGCACTGTTACATTTTCGAAGCACGACCATCTTGCATGGACATGGCTATTTACCACATTATTTGGTCTACGTACATTCATAGTACAAGCTGAGTAGGTAGTTACTCCAAGTGGAGGAATGTCATTTATCGGCACGACAAATTGATTGCTTTATCGGCGGTATTTATTATTCCTATCTCAATAACCTTTGCATGCTCATTGCATGCTCATTGCATATTCATTGCATGCAAATTTGCGAATCCCCTGCCAAGTGAAGCCACCAACTTGTAATTCTTCAATCACAAGCTGGTGAAGCCCTAGTTATTTGATGGGATGAGCTTCCTAATAAGCCAATTCCCATATCCAATGCCTGAGCTTATCTACGTCAAGTTAATTGAAAAGTCGTGCTGCTTTTCCCGGTAGCCATCAAGAACCCGAATCCATTTTCCGGTCAAAAAAACCTCGGAGTGGCTGTTCTGTTTCTTCCTCTGATTAATCTTTGAGCATAGTAGTGAAATTTAACATGCGACGATTTCTCCCATGTGCAGAATGAGTTCAGATGACAGTGCAACAATGATGGAAAAGTTACGAAGAACGCGATCGCGAAGTATGCAGACGACCTCGCAATTTAGCGGTCGTCTTCCAAAGCAGATACAAAGAGCTTTACCGATTTATGTCGTGCTCATACTCCTTGTTCTGATTATCTCAAATCTCGACAATCTGAAAACGTCTACGGTATCTCATGCAAAGCGGTCGACGCAGAAAGTTTTGAAAGAATCCGCAATCACAACCACAGAATTCCCAAGGAAGATATGGCAGACCTGGAAAGTCGACCCATTAGGGTTTGCGAAGAGAGATCTTTTGAGTGCGAGGACTTGGACTCGATTGAATCCGGGACACAGATACGAGGTCTTGACAGATAGTAATGACATGTACTATGTCGAAACACATTTCGGACCAAATGAGTTGGATAGACCGGACATTGTCGACATGTATCGATCACTGAAGGTACAAATTATCAAGGCAGATCTTCTGCGCTACTTGATAATGTATGTCGAAGGCGGAGTGTACACCGATATTGACGTCGAAGCACTCAAACCGGTTGATTCCTGGATCCCCGACCGATATGCTGCGGGCGATGTGGACATGGTTGTCAGCGTGGAAATCGACGAACCCGATTTCAAAGACCACCCAATTCTTGGTCAAAAGTCACAATCCTTCTGCCAATGGACGTTTATGTGCAAGCCCCGGCTTCCAGTCATGCTCGCGCTTGTCGACAATATTCTGCTGTGGTTGCATGACGTCGCGGCAAAACAAAATGTTCCCATTTCAGAGATCAAGCTCGATTTCGATGAAGTAATCTCTGGAACAGGCCCTTCGGCATTTACTGGTGCAATTTTGAAGGAAATGAGTACAAAGACTGGGAATCCGGTTGATTGGAAGGCATTCCACGCTATGCGGGAGTCAAAGTTAGTTGGTGGCTTCCTGGTTCTCACTGTGGAAGCATTCGCTGCGGGACAAGGACACTCGGACTCTGGGAATCACGATGCAAGAGGAGCTTTGGTTAAACATCATTACCATGCTTCAGCATGGCCTTTATTACATCCTCGTTTCAATCATCCTATATATGGCGAAGTCGAGAAGTGCAATTGGGAGCCAGAATGTGTCAAGATATGGGATGATAATATGGCTGCATTCGATTCCTTGTCTCCGGAGGAGAAGGAACAGCAGATTGCGATAAAGAAAGCGTTGGATGAACATGATGCACTTCATGCGCAGATGGGAGCTCAAGCGTTGGATCGAAACGCTTTACCAAACCCACCTCAACAGAATTTGAACCCGCCACCCCTAGAAGTGAACCCACAACCGCAGCCTGGATTCCACCCAGACGGCTCGCCTGTGAGAAATCTAGATGGATCTATTATGAGGAATTTGGATGGCTCACTCCCCATTAATCCAAACGCCCCGACTCCGGCGCAGAAACTTGACATAAAAGACTTGCCTGCTCCTAATGCTGTTCCGAACCCACCAGACAAATCTCAAACACAGCCAGAATCGAAAGCAGGGTTGAAGGGCGCGCAACAAGAAGAAAAAGATACACCCAAAGCAGTACAAAGGGATATAAATGGAGAAAAGTTACTAGGAGTGTCGTAGTCGGTTTGGAGTCATGAAATAAACGGGCCGTTATAGATGGTAACAAAGATGCAACAAGAATTTCATGGCAAAATGCTCTAGATTTGGCACCTTTACTTTGTCTTAGAGCTTGACCTAATAGATTTCAGCTGGATTGGAGGAGGCTAGGATAGAGGGTACGCTTTAAGAACAATCATTGGTGTTTGGAGGATTTCTATTATGCTGTTTGACTGAGCATTGAAGCTGAGAGGACATAGTTATCGCTTTAAGGAAGTGGTTTCATGTCAGTCCTCAAATGGAGTTAGGGTTAATGATTGGGAAGAGTTCCATATGGAGGAATTTTCTATGAGTTATGGATGCCATTTACGAATTATATAGTATAGGTCTCTTCCGTATATATATAGGTATATATACTCAATCAAAAGACCAAATTCCAGACCCCAATGAAATCAACTGCAAACCTTCCCTTCACTCCTAATCAACCTACTTTACTGAATAATTATGCACTTTACAAATCAAAAGTAAAGATTCAAGGTCCAAGGTATATTATAGGGTTTCGTCATCTGATGTCAATCAGCTGAGGCGGAGAAATACCTCGGGAGGGCGCGAATTACCCTGTCAGGAACGAATGGCTTCGAACCTACTACTAACTACTAGGTAGTCCGGCCTAATTTTTAGTCTTTAGAAGATTGGGCTATCTTTTAGCTCCCGTCAAGCCACATTGGAAAAATGTTAACAGAATATCCGACGGACGATTCGTGATTCCGGAGAGGAACACCCGAGGTTCGTTGATGCGATGATCTGCAGGTGCTATCCATGAAATGCTCTCTATGACCAAAACTCTCATTTTATTTTGGGGGATGTGTGTGCACGAGAACTATTGGAGCCTTCAGATACTTTGTGGAATTGCACAACTAAAAATCTCGAGATGGATAATCAGTCTATACTTCACATACGTATGGAAGTAATGTAATTTTAGAAGTTATTCTCGTATTTTCCATTCACAAACGAAATGTCACAATGCTACCAGGCTTCAACGGCTGAATAATCCACGATACATCATACCTACCACCTACCCCTCGAGAACTTTTCAAACAGGAAGGTGGCTACCCTCTTTTAAATTTTCAATATTCAAAGTAAGTGTAGGTAACCTAAGCATAGCATTACCCCTCACTAAGGCTGAATACTATCATCTGACGCACACACATCAATATATATAAGCACCAAACTTTTATCCATCTGCACTGAAACGCACCAAATCATATATTGAGCTAAAGTCATGGTATCCAAAAATAAAGTATATGCTGTGGAATGGGAAAACCCGTCGAAGAACTACTCCTATAGGGCTGTCAGTGCCATGAGGCTCTTGGTTTGGGGCTGTGTAAAGCCTAGGTATCAGGACTGATTAGCGATTTGAGTGCAGTGGCGGGGCAATGTGGGGGATATATATACCTATATATATCCCTATAGATACGCTGAAAGGCACCCAAATATACGTAAATGTAACCTCATCAATACCGACCGTAGATGCTTTTATTGTGAGATTCAATTGCAACCCCAAGACCAAGAAAGGAAATTCATGACATAATTTGGTTGAAAAGATAGATAACTATCGCGCCAATTCGGAGATGTGGAAGGACTCGCGCGGTAGTGCGAGTATAATACTACGTGGGGGACAAAACTGTTTGTACTCGGCCACCAAACATTTTCGTATCGGTTGGTGCTCACTTGAGTACAGTATCGAATCTGGAAATACTTTCGATTGGGCAAAATCCGAGCAATTATCGATGAATGTTGGTTGGCATCTACGGTAGAACTGATCGTGCCCCTCCATATTGTGTCCCATATCTCTACGGTCTGACAACGCAAACCACGTTTCCACCACGAAAGCAAATCTTGGTGACACCATTGTACCACGATATGAATTCTTTATCGTGGCATTAACCTTATTCTTGGAGATAGGGTTGTTCGTTATCTGTTTGTCTATTATCATGGGTATGGATATTGGATCGCATGCTGAGGGGTGGCGCAGCTGCAGCGTTTGCAGCTCATCCAGTGATGATGGCTCGCTTCAGCTTCGTGCACAGGGGCCTGATTGACAGTTCTTACTTGCGTGCGTCTTACATGACACCATCTTCTTTAATGAGGGGTAGGTCTCTATGAGGTTCTTCTGTATCTTCATCGTCAGAAAAATCCTTCAAGATGACATGGTGGTAGTGGGGTTGAAGAAATGAATACTTGTAGCTATTTTCGGATCCACACATCTCAGGGTAAATGTCATGATGGCTCATGATGAAGGACCCGATCAGACATTCACGATGAAGTTAAATACTTCATGATGAAAGGTGGGTATCTGGATGTTTGAAAGTTTGTCTACATCCATTCTTGTTGTACTCTGTTGGTATATTCCACATATTTCTTACTCTGTTCAAGTGCTGTGCCTTGCGATCGATCCACATCCACAGATCTTCTACCTTTTGGTATCCAACCGCAGAAAATATGTATACATCGTTGGCAGGTAGCGGGAATTCCGAGACCCATCTATCTACCAATATATTGGAGTCGGAAGAATATACTTCACAATATGGCCGGGCGTCTTCGCCAGAACGATCACTTATTGCAAACGAAGAGTCGACGACCACTTTAAGTCCATCGCCAGGAAGGGTATCACCCGAATCAACAAGTATCGACTTGGAAAAGTCGGATATGCCGCCAATTGATCCCAATTCAAAGAAAAGAGGATGGAGATTCTTCGGAAGTTTTGCATGTTTGGCAATCTTGAACTTCGTTTGTGCCATCGATGCGACGATTCTTTCTGTGGCTTTACCTGTGAGATTATTTACATTTTACTTCTTATATCCATGTCTTGACTACTTGAAACTGACATTGATGAATGAAGACAATTGCGACAAGTTTACATGCCACTGCAATCCAAGCTTTTTGGTGCGGTACATCATTCCTCCTATGTTCTACCGTCTTTCAGCCAACATGGGCAGCTTTTTCCCATATCATTGGCCGAAAATCGGTGCTATTGACCGCATTGTTTCTCTTCTCCGTCGGCACAATACTTTGCTCTGTTGCCAAGAATATTGAGCTTCTCTTGGTAGGAAGGTGCATTCAAGGTATTGGAGGAGGTGGTCTCGTAGGTTTGACTTATGTCCTTCTTGCTGATATGGTCACCCTACGTGAGCGTGGTAAATGGATGTCAGTCATATCTCTTCAATGGGCAATTGGATCGGTCATTGGTCCTGTGATTGGTGGTGCTTTTGCAGAAAAGCTTTCATGGCGATGGATCTTTTGGTTGAATATTCCCTTTTGCGTCATCAGTGCTGTTGGTATTCCGATTTGTCTGAAGTTAAACATCAAGGAAGGTTCTATGTGGACTAAGCTCAAGGCTTTTGATTGGCTTGGATCGTTCTTATTTATTGCTTCTACCACTAGTATTTTAATTCCTGTTACTTGGGTAAGTTAATTCGGCATCAACTCTGTTCTTCTAATGTTAACATTTAACTAGGGAGGTGTCATGTATTCCTGGGATTCCGTACACACACTCGTACCACTCCTCATCGGTGTTGGTGGTCTCATCTCCTTCCTCCTTTACTCCATCTTCCGAAAAGGTGACCCATTAATCCGACGCTCTCTCTTCAACTCCCCTACCGCAATTGTCGCTTACTTTGGAACTCTCGTCCACGGTATCTGTGTCTGGTCGGTTCTCTTCTATATGCCCCTATACTTTGAAGTCGCCAAAAACTACACGCCTATTCAATCCGGTGTCGATCTGTTCCCAATGACATTCACCACCGCACCAGCCGCCGTAGTAGTCGGTCTCATCATCGCCAAAACGGGTCGCTACCGTCCATCGATCTGGGTAGGATGGGCCATCTCCACCTTAGGACTCGGTCTCCTCGTCCTCCTCCAGGAATCCACATCAACGATATCCTGGATATTCATCAATCTCATCCCAGGCATTGGAGTAGGTAGTCTCTTCTCCGCTCAGGGCTTCGCGGCACAAGCATCAGCTAGCAACGCCGATCTTCCCTTCGCCGGAGCTATGTACTCCTTCTTTCGAGCGTTTGGTCAAACAATTGGTGTGGCAATCTCTGGAGTCATATTCCAGAATGCATTTCAAAACAAGATTCTCAAAACAGCATACGCCATCTACGCAAATGAATGGTCAAAGGACGCATCCGCATTTGTTCAAATTGTGAAAGCATGGCCAGATACTGGTGCCGAGGGAGAAATGAAACAAGTTGTTATTGGCGCCTATGTTGAGAGTTTGAGAATGGTATGGATTGTTATGTGTGCATTATCTGGATTGGCGTTTGTCACTAGTTTGGTGTTTACAAAGGAGATTGATATGAGTAGAGAGTTGGAAACTGATCAGGGGTTTGATTATGGATATACGGAGAGAAAGGGGAGAGAGAGTGGCAGGACTATTGTTCCTATTACGCCGCAGCATCATGGGGAGATGGTGGTTTAATGGTTGGATGTGGTGAGGTTATAATTTATGGTATATAGTATATGTTACTTGGTCTGTTGGTCTGTATTTATGTTGGAAAGGGAAGCGCATTTGGTATATATCCTCGCATTAATGGGATGGTAAAAGGACTTGGGAGATACCCTCATTTGTAACGATTGTTTTGATCACTCCATACATAGCATACCTATCTTTGAATCGCATGATATAATTTAGGGTTCGAATCCCACTGTCATCATTAATTGTCTTCTTTTTGAGGACTTTTTTTATACGCTTTTATTTTTTTTATTTTTATTTTTTTTTGACAATTTCGAGATTTTGGAAGATGGATTTCTAGAAAATGTAGACGAGAATGAGTGGAGCAGCAGCCCCAGCCAGCAGAAAGGTTCATACGGCGCCTACGGTAAGTGATAAACTCACGCTCTTAAAACGCCAAAAAGACGCGGGCGTGAGCTTAATTGAAAGTTTGAAATATAGAACCGATTCGGGTCAAAAATGAAATCTCAAAAAAAAAAAGCTTTAAGCCTTACCCTTCCTACCCTCTTACTAGCTTTTCCGAATCGATTCGGGTTGTTCGAGAGCCGATTCGGGTGGGAAAAGCTAGTAGAAAGTCAAGAAGGGCAAGAAGGGCAGGAAGGGTAGGACAAGCTTTAGGTAGCTTTATATATTTTATTTTAGGACCGAACGAATCGGTTATATAATTAAAATATTCACTTAAACTGACGCTCGTGTTCGTCACAACATACCTATACTTACTATTAACCTAAAGAGATGCTATTTCTGGTGTCATGAAATAGGTCACTCGCACATCGATCAATGTGCAGCAACAGAAAAGGTCGGAATCATACCTAGAGTGGCTGCTGATCCAGCTTTGATCGGAATGGAATGAGTATGCTCTGCTCATGTACCATTTTGACATATGCAGTCAGGCCTTTTATACTACCTAGGTACATAGCAATCCTGAGAGCAAATCAAACATGATGAAATGCGAAACAATCTCAATCAGACATACTAGTGAGGCACAAAGCTTTCTATCACTGAAGGATACTTCAAAAGAGAAGGAATCACTGATCTATGGAGACTGTTTAGTGGGAGTGGATATTTTTTGTAGACCTACATGACGAAGAGCACTAAATCACTTGATGCATCTTTTAATCCAATTCAATCCTACCTGCTACCAACTTACTCCAATCATGCTCGATTCCACTTTCAATATTAGGGATAGGACCCATTGGGGTAATAGCCTTTGGATTGATGCCCGCATGGCTCTTTGTGTACTGGGTATCGTTAGAGTCCAAGTATCATGGATGTTACGGACTACTCACATTCTCCTTGATATGTTTGAAATCAGTAGTTTCCTTGAACCCCTCTACTTCCCAATATAGATTCTTCAACCACACATTCAATACCGGATAATCATGACGAATCGTTCCAAGGTTACATTTGAAATGTTGCACATACACGGCATCGAAACGACAAATCGTCGGATACAACCTTAAATCCAATTCGGAAATTTCTGATCCCAAGACATATGGACCTCCATTCTTCTTGACGATCTCTTCAATCCGATTTAGCGCCTTGAATAATGGCACAACATTTCTGTCGTATGTTTCCTGGTCCGGCGCAAATCCAGCCTTGTACACCCCGGTATTGATGTCACTTTGCATCCATTCTCCTATTTCATCGATATCCTTGGCCAGGTGTTCGGGATAGAAATCCAATTTCTTATATTCGTCATCCAATATGCTATCAAATCCAGTATTTAGATTTCGCAGGATCTCCAAGCTTTCATTGCAAACAATCTGATTTGTCTTCTTATCCCAAAGAACGGGCACCGAGAATTTCCCTGTGTAATCTTTCCGAGAGCGGAAGTACACATCGTGAAGGTATTCGGAATTGAAGAGATGGTCCTCAGTTGCGCCGGGGTACGGATCGGTTTCTGTCGCAAATTTCCAACCAGGCCAACCTTTATCGTCGCCTTTTGGATAGGGTTTGACGACGGAGATGGGGAGAATGGAGGTGAGACCTTTGAGATGTCGCATTAGGTTCACTCGGTGGGCGAATGGGCAGAATAGGCCTATTTGAGCAATCATCAGAACAATTCGCAGATATGACTTGAAGAATGATGATTTACCAATGTACAAATGGTATCGATCCTTTTCGGGAGGGAATTGCCCTCCTACTTCAATTTGACCATGCCAACTACCATCTTTTGGCACAGATTGTCGTCTTGCGGCGGTTGAAGACATTTTAAAATGTTGCCTGTTCAAATTATTATGAATAATCGGCGGAATTGATACCACCCTTACTCATCTCAATTGTGAAGTCAAAAGGGGACCGCTGTGCTTTCCTTTCATACTTTCACATATTATAACTTCTTCAAAGGACGTACGGCATCATGAGTGCGGGGTCGCATTGTTGTACGCTTCCTAGGTATCTAGGTACTGTACTCTGTGTTCCTTCCCATCCCATGGAATTGGATGACGGAAACATTACTAATACCGGACTTCGTTTATTCCATCAATCAATGATTGGTTACAGCGTCTGTCAATACCTACCTGGGTACCTTGAAGGTGCTTACTGCGAATACCTGTGTAACCTCACAATGTATCCGAGTCCCCATTGGTCTATCACCAAGATTTATGGAGCATGCACCGCCCCGTATCTGGTACCTAATAAGGTAGGTACGGGCGGACCTACCTAGGTAGTATAGGTAGGAACCCCCTTTTAGGTACCTAGGATTGTAAACAACGCAACCTGATAGGCAAGAAGATTGGGGGTGTCGGATCCGGAGACAACGATATCTATGACGGGAATATATCAAATATACCCGTCTGGGAAATTATTATTATTACCTACTGTCCATACCTCCCTACCTGTTACAACATCGTATAGAACGAACAAGTACAGTCCAGTCTAGTCTAGTACATCACATTATATCACCTCGCATTACATCCATCCATCCATACATTACATACATTACACACACATTACATACCTTAGGTACATCATCGAAATCCTTGCTCGTATAACTATAATCTACCTATCTTATTACCCAGGTCCTACAGTATCTTCTACCTTATCCACGTCGATCAATTGGATAAATCCGCATCTCATCACCAACGCGGTTTATGGTTGCCTAGGTACCTACAACTTGTAAGTCCATACATAGATAACCTGTTATCATTCAGATTCCAGCTACACCGCCTCCATATAAAAACACTTACGAAGTTCAAACTTCAAATATCCAACCTGAATCTGCAAACATTTCCAAATGAGGACGGGATCATACCATCAAATATAGGTGGACGCCGGACGGATGGATTCTTATAGCAATGAGCTGTCTTATGCGGCTCCCGCACTCATTGGATTATTCACCATCCCAACTGCATGGCGATTCGTGAGAAACTTCAAGCAACCCAGATCAACCAATCATGAAGCTCTCTATGAAGACAGAGATGGGGTGGCCACGGAAGAATCCATGGCTAATCACTCCACCAAACTTCAATTCGTGATTATTTTCACTTCTCTCATTGTGGGACTTCTGGTTTCCTTTGGATTGGCCGTTTTTGCTACTGTCGAGAAGAATAAGGGGTTCTCGGATTTATGTTTGGCGCAAATTTGGTTATTATTCGTATCTTGGGTAAGCTTGACCTCTTGTAAGGTTACAAAATCAGCCTGATGCTAACAAATCTTAGATTCTTACTTTCATTCAAATATTGGAGACTTCAAGAGAAGGCCAACCTGTATTAAAATTTCAAAAAGGTTTATTTAATTCCTTTTCATGCATTTTGATAGGTGTTCTCGCATGCCTTGTGCTATCCGGTCCTCCTCCATATCAACCCCCTGTTCGCCTCGCAATAGTCATCCCAACAGCCCTCCAAATTATTGCTGCTGCAATCAGTGCTTTAACATTCTACTTCGTCGAGCGCCGCCCTGATGTTTTCACTCCTGATGGAAAGGTTGTGGAAAGGCAATTTAAGAAATCATTATGGAATAGATATGCCTTCAATTGGAGTTCTGAGCTCCTCGATATTGCCTCGGAAAAATTGATTGAAGTATCGGATCTTCCTGCTATGGATGGACATATACGTTCAAAAGATGTAAGAGAGTCCTTCAAGTCGATAGTATTGAAGTCTACAGTCCCATTATGGCTCCAAATTTTCTGGGCATATCGTACGCCCATATTTACTCAATGGGTGTTGGTAATGATCTCATCTGTCATTGACGCTGCACCTCAGTTTGCTGTGTTGAAACTATTACAATACCTTGAGGCTCGTCAAGGGTTTGATGCAATCGATCCTCAAGCATGGGTCTGGGTGTTTGGTCTTTTCGCAGCTACAATTGCGGAAACTCTAATTGATAATCGAATTAGTTGGTTGATGTGGTCCGATATTGCAATTCCCATTAGATCGACCCTAACATCACTCATTTTCGAAAAGATGATGAATATGAAAGACTGCAAGGAACCCCCCAAGCCAGAAGTATCCGATGAAGCCACAGATAAGGCAAAGGATTCTTCTGAGGCAGATGGTGCTACAAAGGCCAACGGGGACGCCAATCCCAACGGAACTGCAAAATCAAATGTACCGAATGGCCACGGACTTCATGCGCCCGCAGCCAAGAAAGAGAAGGGTGCAGATACAAAGAAGCTCGAAACCGATAAAGACATCGTCAATATGTTTGCCGTGGACGCAAATCAAGTCGGTGTCTTTGGAGCTGTTAATCAGTTTTATATTTCGTTTTTCTGTAAATTTGTCGTTTCCATTGTATTCCTGTGGCTTTTGGTAGGCTGGGAGAGCATGGGCGCCGGTATGCTAGCAATCATCGGCATGGCTCCAATAAATCAAGCCCTTGCAAAGAGATATGGAGGTTTCCAGAAAGAATTGATGAAGGCTCGAGATAAGAAAACTGCCATAGTTACTGAGGCACTTAACGGTATCCGGCAAATTAAGTTCTCCGCAAACGAATGTCAATGGAGCGAGAAGATATTTGAAGCTCGTGAAGAAGAAATCGTTAAACTTTGGAAGGCCAAGATCAACAACCTGTATATGATGGTCGGTTCAAATGTTGCTCCGGTACTTCTAACAGTCTTGGCTCTGGCTACATACTCTTATATTCACGGAGACTTGCTCCCATCGGTTGCATTCACAGCACTGGTATGTTTGACCATTTTTATGTTTTATAACTTGTATTTTTGACACGTTTTATACGACGAGAGACATGGGGCGGGCTAGGCGTCGGCACACAGTACTACTGATTATCGCACACGAAATTATGAAATGATTTGGCTGACTTATCTTTTGAAAACAGGGGGTATTTATGCAGCTTGAAGGCGTCCTAGGAATGGTTCCTTTCCTGTTCATGATGGGGATGAACGCAAAAGTAAGTTGCGATCGAATCGAATCTTTTCTCCAGTCTCCAGAAAAGCCAGAGAACACCTACCCCGGTGATTCCATTACTTTCGAGAACGTATCTGTCAGCTTTCCGTCAAAATCCAAGATTTCAGAAGAGGAAGACAGATTTGTTCTTCGGGACCTTACTCTCCAGTTCCCCAACAATGCTCTGAGTGTTATATCAGGACCTACAGGCTCTGGAAAGTCGCTTCTTCTCTCGGCCATATTAGGTGAAGTTGAGGTTTTATCTGGCAATATCACTGTACCTCGACCACCTCAAGCTGGTGAGCGCCACGATAGCAAAGCTACAGCTGCTGATTGGCTCATACCCTCGGCCATAGCATTTGTCTCCCAAACTCCATGGATCGAGAATGCTACCATTAAAGACAATATCCTGTTCGGACTACCGTTCGACTCTATACGATATCAAAAGGTACTTGACGCATGTGCACTTACGAAAGATCTCGACATGTTTGATGACGGTGACATGACAGAAGTTGGTGCTCAAGGTATCAGTCTAAGTGGTGGTCAAAAGTGGCGTTTGACTTTAGCAAGAGCTTTCTACTCACGTGCTGGAATACTGATACTCGATGATGTCTTTTCAGCCCTTGACGCACATGTTGGAAAAGAAATCTATGACAATGCAATCATGGGCGAGCTCTCCGAAAAAAGGACCCGAATCCTAGTAACACATCATGTGTCACTATGCCTTCCACGTGCAAGTTACGCCGTTCAACTATCGAAGAATGGAGGACTCGAGCATGCAGGTTCCATCGATGAACTTAAAAAGACTGGAAATTTTGATGATATTATCAAGGCACGGCAAGGTGCAAAATTGCCAGATGATGAGGTGGCGAATGCTTCTGGGGCAAATGGGGGCAAAAAGCCGTCCGATGAACCAGCCTCCAAACCCAAAAAGCTTATCGAAGATGAGAAACGAGAAACTGGTAGTGTCAAGTCAAGCGTTTATATTAAATATCTCATGGCGACCGGTGGCATTCCATTTTGGGGAGTGGTCCTCATGTTTTATTTAGTTGCCGAGGTATGCCCACTGAATCCTCTGTTCTTAATACCTAACTGTTTTCCTATCTCAACCCACTTTTATGTTTCCTCATATGCACTCTTTTTCCTTTCTAATAGAGCGTCAACTCCTCATTTTCCTCCAAGATCTTCCTTTGATAGGCAATACTGACATCCCGATCTTGCAGTCTTTGATAATAGGACGATCCTGGTGGATTAAGCTATGGACATCTTCTTATGAACATTCTGAGATGAACATGAATAGTTTCAACTCTACGCATTTATCCTACATTGTCACCATGCAGCAGCAGCTTCGCCCATCAGTGTTCGTCTCAAAATTGAACAATCCGTTCTCTAGAGATCACACATTGGGCTACTATCTGCTTGGCTATGTCCTGATCTCGATTGTATCAGTTTTCGTTGCCACTGCTAGATACTATTTTATCTATCGTGGATCTCTATCCGCTTCAAGAAATGTGTTCAAGGAGATGACGAATATTGTTCTTCGTACTCCTTTGCGATGGTTGGACACTGTGCCTACGGGACGTATTTTGAATCGATTCACCGCAGATTTCTCTGCTATGGATTCACAACTTTCCACAAATTTTGCTCAGACCGCTTCTGCATTCCTTGAAATCATCGGAATCATGGTTTCTGCGTAAGTTGCAACGTCATGTTCTATTAAATACACTTCTAACGAGTCTCTAGGTTCTTCGTCTCGCCATATATTATCATCATCGCAGTTGTCCTACTAAGCATTTGCACTTATATAGCCCTCCTTTACATCAAAGGCGCACGCTCTATCAAACGTCTTGAATCAATTCAAAAATCCCCCATGATTTCGCACTTTGGATCAGCTCTTGCAGGTCTTACTACCATCCGTGCATTCTCAAATGCACCGGTTTTTGAAGCCAAGATGCATGAGATGGCAGACTCATTTGCAGCTGCAACATGGCACAATTGGCTCTTTAATAGATGGTTTGGACTGCGTATGGCATTGGTCGGATCGTTCTTCTCATCGTGTGTTGCTGCATTTATTGTCTCCACCCATGGTGTTGATGCGAGTCTAGCTGGGTTTGCACTTGCATTTGCATTGAGTTATAGAAGGTCTGTTATCCATACTATTCGCCTTTTGGCGAGCACAGAGCTTGACATGAATGTATGGATTACCCCTCAAATCTTTTATCGAGAGGCAATTACTGACTCGCGGATGCTCTAGGCTGCTGAGCGAATTTTTGAGTATACGCAATTAGAGACGGAACCTCAAGGCGGAACAGATAACATTCGCGCCTCATGGCCAGAAGAAGGTAAACTAGAAGTAACAGACTTAGAGGTTGGGTATGCCGAAGGATTACCGGCAATTTTGAAAGGATTGACTTTCTCAGTGGGTAAAAATCAACGGGTTGGAATTGTTGGAAGGACAGGCACTGGTCAGTAGGACTCACAGAATATTACATGCAAAGCTCTGATAATCTCCTAGGAAAATCAACATTCTCTCTAGCCCTCTTCCGCTTCTTAGAGGCTCGAGCAGGTACCATTATGATCGACGGAATTGACATCTCCACCCTCAAACTCCACGACCTTCGAACCAGACTCTCAATTATTCCTCAGGATCCTGTTCTCTTCTCCGGTACCATTCGCTCCAACCTGGACCCCTTTGACGAATTCTCCGACCAACAACTCAAAGAAGCCCTCCAACGTGCCCATCTGATTCCATCCGCCAACAACACGCCAACCCCCGAACCCGCCGAATCATCCACCGCTGCATCAAGCAGCTCCACCACCGCCACCGAAACCCTCCACAAAGAAAATACAAACATATTCCTCAACCTCACCTCCCCCATCTCCTCTGCCGGCGCCAATCTTTCCCAAGGCCAAAAACAACTTCTCTGCCTCGCGCGCGCCATTCTCTCACGACCGAAAGTTCTCCTCCTCGATGAAGCTACCTCGGCCGTTGATATGACGACCGATACGCTCATCCAACGCAGTATCCGTGAAGAATTCTCAAATACCACGTTATTGGTTGTAGCGCATAGATTAAGTACCGTGGCGGATTTCGATCGGATATTGGTTATGCGGGATGGGGTCGCGGCGGAGTTTGGTAGTCCGAGGGACTTGTTGGAGATAGAGGATGGAGTTTTCAAAAGCATGGTTGAACAGAGTGGGGAGCGTGGAGAGTTGGAGAAGACGATTAGAGGGGGGTTGTAAATTGTAATTGTGGGGTTGTAGACGGGGGGTAATGATTGTTTTGAGGAATTGGAAATGGGAAACTTACATAGGTATTTAGAAGTGGTTGTTTTGGTTTGTTAGACTTAATATTTAAATATTTTTTTGTGTCTTCTTTTGCTTTTTGTTCTTTTTTGGACTGGCTCTCGTTGCTCGTAAGGTTTTACTTGAAATCAAGATGATTTGTCTTCCGTGCTGTGATAAATTGTTCGCTTTCACTGCGCATGTTACTTTAAATTCCGTTTTGATGTAACCGCTTCTTCCTCATCAGCTTGCTCCCTCCTTCTCCAACCCTGTTCGGCACGATTGTGATCATGAACGCGGTTCTTGCATTTGCTAAATATATTAGTGATCAAGTAATAGTGCCATTTAATCTCGGTCGTGAGCACGTCGTCGTCGTCGTCGTCCTCAATGATTCAGGCGATGTCGAGGACGAAGTTGAACAGATTCTCCGCCCGGAAAGAAATCGAACAAGAGTTCCACAACCATAACCACTGGCAAGGAACATATGATACAAGCATTTTTATTCTTCTATAAACTAACTACCAGTACTGTACTAATGTAATGAATATTTATACCCTCTTCCCAAGAAAACAAAAGAAAGTTGCACTAATAAATACTACCATGGCACCATCTATCTATTCACCTTGTCCCACAAAAATTAATATCCCTTGCGCACCAGGTATACCCACCCACAACCAAAAGATAACTAATCCTGATAACCCAAATCCATAAGCCATACGCTTCCTTGCCTATTTCAGAGACCGCACCTAAAGAAACACCCCGCCACTCTCCCCCATTCCACTAACATGTCTCGCACCCCCATCCTCACTCATACTTCCACCCGCCATAGTCCCCACACTAGCAATTCTCCTTCGCCTACTACTCAAAAACAAATCCACCATCTGTTTACTGCCCAATTGCAACTGTTGCGGATCCACCTGCCCCGAACCCAACAAACCACTCCCGTCAGCCCCATAAACATCCTCCAATCCCCCTCCTCCACCAGCCCTCTCATTTTCCCTACCCCCAGCTCTCGTCCTCATCCTTCCAGTTCCTCCCGCGCTCCCAAACTGTCTCTCAACCGCCGCACCAATCCCCGTTCCCGGGCTACTCTGCGGCGTATAATTATACACCGGTCTCCCGGTCCTCTTGACCAATTTCGCCGGACTAGTATTACAACTTTTACTAACACTCGTATCAAAACTCTTGACACTCCTTACACTTTTACAGCTTCTTAGAGTTGCATCCGAGACATTTCGCTTATGCAATACGTTACGACTATTGGCGCTTTGATTTTCGACGCCGTGATTAGGTGTTGTTGGTGCGCTTCTTAGGGTCGCAGATGAGAGACGTTTATGTAAAACGTTGCGACCATTTGCACTGGGGTTCTGAACGGTGGAATTTGGTGTTGTTGGTACGAATTGAGAATTCGATGTGCTTTTCAAACTTGTTTTGCTTCGCGTTGGTCTTAGTGCTGATCTGGTAGGGATAGGAGGTGGCAATGGTGGTGCGGGAGGAATGACGAATGGTTTGGCGTTATCGACATATGCGTTTTCACTCAAAGATGTCGTTGAGCGATTTTTAAGGATAGGTTTCAAAAGAAGTTGGCCATTCCCCAAAGGAAGATTTTGTTGAATGAGACCAAGTGGCTGCTTGCCGATTGGCGGTTTCTTCTGAGAAATATCAGTATCATCATCAGCCATCTGTGCGTATTCTCTTTTGTGTGCAATGTAATAGGAACTTGGAACTGTGGGCGTGGTTGATAATGATCGATCGATATTTGTAACACTCGTTCGATCATTACCTTGTGGTCTTTCCAATCTCGCGACTTCGGACGACATCCATTTTTTCCATTCAACCGAGCCCCCGGAATCATCACCTCGTTGCCTGGCATGGGTTGGGCGATATGTGGTGCTGTTGATTATAATAGCACCTCCAGTGCTTGGGCTATCGACAGGTAAAGATGGCATTCTTACGTTTGCCAGTGGTACAGAGGTATCACTCCTCATAGCCTCGGAGAGATTACGACCGCCAATACTTCGAGAATAAACACTCTCACTATAAGCATAATCTTCTACCGGTACAACGATTGCTTTCGCTAGACCATAACCTGTCGTTTGGGGTGCGTTTCGAATTGGTGAACCTCTTCTAGCCATGGAGTCATCGCTGGTAATGGCCGAATTGTCACTTTCCGCCAACGCACGACGATATGGACTTGTATTCCCTACCCTGTCGATCTTAAATGTTGAACCCCCAAAGAATGCAGACCTTGCCTCGCGGATGACTTTTGTGCTTGAGATTACAGGATCTTCACGTGCGGTGATTTGCTGCTGAGTGAGTCTTGAAGGGTCTTGTACAGGGTCATATATGACATCGCTGCTCGGTATGGTATATACTGTTGCAGACTCCGAGCTATGCATATTGCCTCGTCTATCAAAAGAATTACCGCGCATAGATTCTGGGTTTGAGGAAAACACGTCGTCCTGGGTTTGAGGTTGCGTATTATATAGTGGCAAATCTGCAGATTTGAATTGATGTTCAGGGCCAATGGCTTGACCGAAAATATATTCATTCTTAGCAGTGTGTATGGAACTAACATTGTTCGAATGGTTTACTTGAGAGTACTGATTTTGGCTTTGATTGCTCGGGTCACAGTCTGGAGGTACTTGTCGGATCCATGGTTTGGACTGCGAGAGAGCATTGGTAAAGGAGCTAGTACGTCTATGGACTTTCTCGGCTCTGAGGGTATCGGAACTGGCTTTCTTTGATTTCGCGAGTATTGCTTCTGGACTGTTTTCATCCAGACGCTTCATCAAAGCGGAACAAAGTCTGGCGCTGTCGACACCACCTGGTCTAATTGGTTGTACATGACCAGGCCGATGAAACGCAGGATAGGCTGGATGCTGATTTTTGACATTTGGGCGATGAAATGCTGCTTTAGAAATATGGGTACCTGATTCATTGATAATAGAAAGTCTTTGATCTCTGGTAGGTTGGGGACGCAGTCCTTGGCTTGTAACAGTATTATTGGCCGTGCTGTTGGTCCAGCTTGTTACTCGAGACTTTTCGTCGCTGTTATCGCTCCGGAAGCTTCGAATGCTACCACTTTGTGACCGCAGCCGCTGACTGGAAGCAATAGCACGTAAAGATGGCACACGAGCTGCCACATGAGCGAATGCAGCCTCGTCAGGTCTAGGAATGTCGAGGAATGACTCGTGATCTGGTGATAATTGTCCGGCATACGCTCGGACATGAGTTTCAATGGCATCCACCTGCTGATTTGGTATCATGACGGGCTCTTCCTTGCTGCGCCCAAAAACTTTGCGTAGTTTGCTCTTCAATCCTTGGGAGACTTTGCGAGCTCTGGCCCTCAGTCCGCCTTCCCTTATAGATTCAGCTGAATCGAATGTCACTGCAGACTTGCCGCTGCTGCTTCGAACTGACTTTCGAAAGGGCTTTTCTTGTCGTTGTGCCTTTGATCTGAAGAGGAAAGAAGGTTGCTCCCGAAGTCTTTGCTGGGTAGCTTGAGCGAAGAACCTATCCCTGGCCATTTGAACGGCATCATCATTTCTTTCGCACGATGTGGCAGACTTAAAGTAGTCCCGTCCTCCTCGAAGAAAACTCATTGATTTTGGGGCTCGCAAGGGAACATCATTCTCGTGAGTACGCGGAGTAGATGAACAATTGGTGCGATCAGGACTACCATTACTGTAAAAGACATTGGATGGCGCCGACAAGGGACTAAACATGGACTT
This sequence comes from Ciborinia camelliae, assembly GCA_025890175.1. NCBI lineage: Eukaryota > Fungi > Ascomycota > Leotiomycetes > Helotiales > Sclerotiniaceae > Ciborinia > Ciborinia camelliae. Next base: position 1,515,072 of record JANPYM010000002.1, read on the forward strand.
TGACTTTCTGATCCGCCGATATGAAGATGGTGTTGAGGCGACATCATCCTCTTGCGTGTAATATTCATCGAAGGCTAAATGTGTAACGTAATTATGAGCAGCGTAATCCTGAATAGCTGCCTTGCCAATTGAAGCCTTGCCAATTGAGGAAGAACGACTTGGTGGACGATACGCTGCAGGGACCGGAGCATTCGTGGTCATCGCAACAGGCCTCAAGGTAACAGTACTTGGTTTATGGGTCAATGCTGGGAGCTCCGTTCTTTTCCCTGTCGATTGTCGTCTTTTGACTGCATTGGGACCTGCAAACCGAACACTTTGCTGACGTTTGAGTCCTTGATTATCATTATTTGTAGAACTATTCTGTTGACTCGGCCGCGATTGATTTTCTTGGATTGTGCTGTGGTTTCGTGAAAGTCCGCTCGTGTTTGCATAAACGTTCCCGCTCCTTTCCTGGGCTCTATTGAAGGCATACATTGCTGCAGCATGAGCATGCATACGAGACTCTTCAGGGTCGACAGGATCGTGTTTGACGTGGGCTGATGATGTTGATTTGCTTCGACTAGGTCGACTAGAACTGTTTCGACGGAACATGTCCCCTATGCAATGCTTACAAAATGAGGTAAACGTGATGAATCGAAATTAAATGTGTGATACAGCTATTACATGCATGCATGTATTAACCAAAAGTTGATTGAACCAAAAATTTGTGAATGAACGACTTCAACAGCAGACAAGACACGATATTTGAGGTGAAAATGAATGATCTATACGAGGAAGGTAAGAAGAGTCTTTCCGTCAACGCTGGTTGGGGAAAGAGCAATGGGAACAATAGAATATCCATTGACAACTCCTTTGAGCCACTCTCGATGGAAACACATTTAGGAAGTCACCATGTTACATATTATCAAAGAATGTGCACTGTAATTGGAAAGAATGAGTTGTTACAATTTAATATAAATACTGGTCTATTTAGTCTTACGACACGAGACCCCCTAATGTTCCTAGACGCGGACGCAATGAAAAACCCTTTAATCAAAAGATACATATGGAGACACCCATCCGGCTCCATTCCATGACCATCATAACAAACTGAAAAGGAAATAGTGAAGGACCATGTCCTACGAGATCTATGCCAAAATATCTAGCATGAAGATGTATCTAAATCTAAGAGCTGGACTCCTCGAAAAATTCTTTGATCTCCTCATCGACCATCTTTTGAATCTTCTTGGAAAGCTTCTCAGTCTTGGAAACCATAGACTCAGTTCCCTTGACAACCTTGCCAGAGAGTATGTTGAAGTCATTCTCGATGGCCTTCTCCAAAAGTTCAATAGTGGTTGGGAGTTGCTTAGATCCCTTGGCTGCGTAGCCACCAGCCTTGATGATGGAGGTGTAGTTGGAAGATCCACCACCGTTCCATGCAAGGATGTTCTGTGTGTCAGATGGAACATCAGACAGAGCACCCTCGGTTGCAATAGAAAGAAGGTTCTCCTTCATCTTCTTGGGGGTCATCTCAGCAACCGCGTAAGCAGAGTCGCTAGATGGTTGGAGAGAAAGGTAGTAGGCCAAGAGACCACAGATGTGGGGGGAGGCCATGGATGTACCGGAGATTGTGTTAACGGCATATTTGCTACCAATCCAGGTTGAGAGAATGCTCAAACCAGGAGCAAAGATGTCGTTACATTGACCGTAGTTAGAGAAGTAGGCACGGGAATCATCAAGAGCGGAAGCACCGACAGTGATGGCTTTCTCGGCAGCAGCTGGGGAGTACCTGCAAGAGTCGGCGTTATCATTACCAGCGGCGACTGCAAAGTGAATACCAGCATCAACGGCACCGTTAACGGCACGATCAAGAGCAGGAGACTTGCCACCACCGAGGGACATGTTGGCAACAGAACCCTTGAATCCCTTCTTTCCTTGCTTGACCTTCTCGGTGTGGGCGTTGGCAGCCCATTCAACACCCTTTACAACATCTGCCATAGTACCAGAACCATTGGATCTGAGCACCTTGACGGCGTAGACATTGGCCTTCTTGGCAACACCGTATTTCTTACCGGCAACGGTACCGGAGCAGTGAGTTCCGTGTCCGTTTCCATCCTCATCAGCATCGCCAGATGGGATGGTCATGCCCCAGTGTGCACGACCTTCGAAATCAACGTGTTCAGTGTTGGTTCCGGTGTCAATAACATAGGCATCGACTCCCTCACCCGCATCAGCGGCATACAAGTATTTGTTAAATGTGGAGAAGGATAAGGAATCTCTGTGGGAGATACGAGCCAAACCCCAAGGTGCGTTCTTCTCAATCTCACCCTCGCTACCTCCTAAGGTGTGTACGACGGAATCTCTCTCGACGTATTCGACCTGTAATGGTATTGATTAGCACAACTGTTACGTAAAGAGAATAAACCAAGAATTGGAGATGATGATTCATCACGTGCGGACTTGCCGCTTACGTGTGTAACAATGTTGATTGACTGAACCAACAACAATGGGCTTGTGAGGCCTTTGTTGGCAGCGTCGAGATAAAGGGAAACCATCAAGATAAAGGTAGTTTTTATCCAATTGGAAACGAAATTGGAGGGAGAAAGCACGCGATCGATGCCAGAACGATGAGGAAGGCTTATACTTACATCGGGATGTTTTCGGACCTCTTCGATGACTGAATCATCGAAATGACCGGAGTAACCCAAAAATTCACCGGCGATGTTATATGTATGCTTGAGACCCTCGAAGATATCGGTGGTGATAGGGAATTGACCTCTCTTTCGGAGCTCGGTTCGTTGAGCCTCGCCGGTAGAATGGATGTCTTGGACCCAGCTGTGATGGTCACTGGCAGATGCCTCGGTGACGTGCTTCTTGAATACAACGATATAGGAGTCTGGGACCGCTACAGAGTTTGCGGATGAAAGGAGAGGAGCAACACCTTCGTGAATGGTTTCAGTGCTGAATGTTGGGGCCGATGAAGCCAACAGTGGCAAAAGCGATAAGCTAATGAGCCCACGCATTATGAATAGATGAGATAGATAGAAGTTGATGGTCTGCCTGCGACGTTCAATGAAAGAGAAGACAAAGACTTATTATGAAGAAAGATTTAAGTATCTAGAGATGATGAAGTTGATGGGTGAAGAACAGTAAATGATGCTGTCTTCGAGAGAGTCTGTATGTATTGATGGAAGAAAGAAGAGAGAAGATGGATGATGATGGAGGGTGAGCGAGAGTGTTGATGTACTGCGAAGCTCGGGGAACCGACAAAGATGCACTAGGCAACTATGGGGCGATGCTCGTTTGACTTTAAACTACTTTGGGATTAGCGTCTTAGTTTATCAGTGATTAATGGATCACGCAGACAAGTTGATGAAGCGATAAGGGAGGTGAATAACCTAGGTATGGAAAGGCTTGCATGGCTTAGAAGGAAAAGGTGTAAAGGTGTGGATAAGAAAGCTATCGTAGCTCTAGTAATTGGTGAGGGTGTGAATCAAATAAATGTCAATAATGCAAAGGGATGGAGATGATGGATCCATGGATCCTACCTATCAATGGTTCCTACCTAGTAGATCCTTTCTGGTCTTGTCTTACTTTTCTCGTTCTAGTCTTTCTATCGCGTGGTTCTCCCCCGTACTTTTTACTTTCGAAGTTTAGATACCGGTATGGATGTGCGGTGCGGTGCGGTATCGTGATTGATCGTGTTATCTGTGGTTGTGATGATGAAATGTCGTGAAACTCGGAATGCCGTACAGCTCTATGGGAAAATGGAATGTTGATGGTTTTTTAATCTATCCATAGAATGGAGATCTTGTGATTGTACAGCGATGGCAGTCATATGTAAATACAGTAAGCCCTGTTTTTGAATCATCGAATAGGAAGTAAGTCAATCACCTATGGCTGGTCCCTTTGGGGTGAAGGGGGAGGTTTCATATCGCCTGTCCAGTCACGGAGTATTCATGGATCTATCCTGCTTTTGAAGCTCTAATAAGGTGCCAGACTATAGGAGGTCACTGTCCCAAGAGCTTGCGCTCAGGGTCTTAGGGTCTCTTAGGTAGGGTCCCATAGCTAACCATGGGTAGCTACACCATAGCTACCATAGCTAACCATACCTAGGTAGGTACCTATTAGCTAACCTTAATCAGGTACTTATGGTTATCATTGAGCTCCAGTTGGTTGAGTCTCCACATCTTACGAGTAATGACTGACCCTCGAGTGCATCATGATTCATTATGTATTCAGGTACGGTACGCCGGGTACGCCGGGTACGGTATAAACGAATTAGCGGAACTCGGGGTTAATCAATCAATCATCTAACAATAGGAACTACCTGCCTGGTACCCAATCTACTCGAGTATGGAGACTGGAGACTGGAGACTGGAGTACAGTAGTGGTTTTGATAGTAAGGCGGTCTCGAGGCGGTGTCCATTATTGGTGTACCTTATCATACCTATCATACCTACTCGTAAGTTGTTACACGACCTAGTAGTTCATTCGGTGTGGCTTTCTTCACGGATCTGATCCATATGATTGATATTATTGACATGATTGCATTGAGTTGACAGTTGATTCGAATTTCCAATCGAATCAACTTGATTGATATTGATATTGATATCAATGCAATCAATGTACGTTACTCGAGAGAAATCCAATCCACACGATCAAAATGAAACGGTCAACTTCACACGAGACCATTCAAAGCTATCCAATGCATCCATCTATCTACTGAGTATCTATCTAATCACCGCCAACCTCCTATCTATCCTACCTATCTATCTATCTAGGCATTACCCGTCCCGTCCGGTATTTAATATTCTAAATCCACCCCATGTAAGACAAAGTCTCCGCATGATTCCCCGTCACCATTTCTATCAATATTATTATTATACCTTAAATTCTTAAATTATAACTAGGTAGGTAGGTATTAATTATATTATTGATCATTGAGTCATAAGCGCTGAGCATGTGTCAACGCAACGCAACGCAACGCAACGCACCGAGCATTCCGGCTTCAGGCTGATCTTTCTATTTTCTATAGAGCTTACACGTGATTCGTGATTTGATAGCTCATCAGTCAGGTAGCTAGCTCATAGCTCCGAAAGGGGTTTTCTAAATAAATGGCTTCCGGAATGGTGAACATACCTATTAAATTGTTTCACGGCCACTGATCATGAAACTTGAACTTTCGATGCAAACGGATATTTTAAATCTCGAAATCGTCAAGAAAGAGACGTTACCAGTTGATCTTCGTAGATTTTCTTCTCTCTTAAAATATGGCTCACATACAACGACCAAATTTAGGCACTAGTTCTAAGGCTACAACTTTTAAGCCGGCAAGGCCATTGAGGATAATGTACATAAGGCTGACACCATGAATTGAGTGAATACCAACAACTTTGGAACAATCTACAATTAACTCATGGTAATTTGGCAGTTGAACTTCTCCTCACTTCATCTGCTATTTCCTCACTTTTCTTACAAGTATTGAAACTGGCTATCAACAAGGTTTCGTGTATCCCCACTTCGCGTACCAGTATCAAACAAAGCCCAACGTCGATGCAAGTCGACCTTGATCTCAACCTAGAACCCAATATTTCAAAGGACGCAGGATCGAACAAAGTCCTTAGAACAACGTAACACTGCAATAACTAATGCGGGGTAAGCAGAAAGGTTGATCCCCCAAGCTGGACATAGGCGGGGTGGAATATGTCGACACGAGGCCGAAGACATCGCTCGTCGACTGCGGCTTCAACTCCACCTGAAGCAACAAAAGCCACTGCTGAATTACAGGTCCTCCTCGATGATTTGTCTACGGTCCTCCAACTGCGTGTCGAAGATGCATATCCTGATCTGCCATCAATTGTTGAACGAGTCCAGGCTATTCGAGTCTTTCTGATAGCATCCTCGCAAACATCGCGATCAAAGGATGATTTCCGACATCTCTATGGATACCAGATCCTATTAAACGCCCTTCGAGCATTTTCGGGCTTCTATCATCCCTTCAAAAGGAATCGGCAGGATAAAGTTCGACTCTTCGACCTCCTCGAAAACATATTGGGAGTGTTCGCAAAAACATTTCGAGAGCATTATGGGAATAGGAGATACTTCAAGCGTCGAGTCGAGGGAGGAGGATGGGCTGCTTTAGAGCAAATAATAGCTAGCATTGGTATCGGCGGTAGTGAGTCTGATATATGGACTGAAGCACAGCTTTTTGGGCGGCTTCTTGCATTCGCTTTGGAGGACAAGAGATTTGAGACGTTATGTCAAATTGTCGCTGAATACCACCCCTCAAGAATCGAGTTCAATGATCTCACAATAGCGGAGGATATCAAAGACGCGCCAACTGTATCCCAAGATTCGGAACTCGAGTCGGAAAATATCAAAAATGATGAGGGAATTCTCAACTTGGTGGAGACTCGCTTGGAAGCGATCTTGCGCGACAGCTCCTTACTACATCACGCAGATATCGTTCCAGTTATTATAGACTTCTGGAAGACCATACCTCGAGTTTCCAACGTACGGGTAAATCCAGCTGCATTGGTGGTGATTCTAACATTGTCAAAAATTTCTTCAATCTCAAATCACAGTTTGTTAGCTTTGCATTCGACAGGAGTATTATCTACCCTGCTTCCGCTTGCTTTCGGCCCTGATTCTCCCCTTGCTACCACCGAGAGACAGTCTGTCGAAAACCTGTGCGGTTCTTTGATGTCTTTAGGTATTAGCTCCCTGAATGATGCCCAATATCTAGTCTCTAGCGAGTCTCCTATTGCTAGCGAATTCTTGCTTCGTACGATGAAGAAATCTCACACCCCTTCGTACATCCAATTTGACCTTTCTTTAAATGGCTTTGCTTCAATAGAACTTCCCACTCTAGCAAGGCCTTTTCCGCCTCCCTCAACAGTGGGAGGCTATACCTTCACAGCCTGGATATTTGTGGATAAATTTGATCCAAATGCTCATACGACTATCTTCGGGGCATATGATGAAACTCAAACCTGCTTTCTATTGGCGTATCTTGAGCAGGACACTCACAATTTTATTTTACAAACTTCTATTTCCTCGTCGCGACCTAGTGTCAGGTTCAAGTCAACAACTTTTCAGGAGCGCCGTTGGTATCATATTGCAATAGTTCATCGACGTCCTAGAACGATGACGTCTAGTAAAGCTATTCTTTACGTTGATGGGGAGTTTGCCGAGCAAGTCAAATGCCAATACCCAGCTCCTCCACCACTTACAAATGCTAGCACAGAAAGTTTTGCCTCCTTCACCTCAACTAGTGCCAAAGCTCACCCAGTCCAGGCGTTTCTTGGTACTCCCCAGGATCTTTCCACGCGCCTCGGACGTGGCGTTGTCTTTTCTCGTTGGTCTTTGGCTTCAGCACATCTCATTGAGGATGTGATCAGCGACGATTTGGTAGCTGTTTACTATCGTTTAGGGCCACGCTACAATGGAAACTTTCAAGACTGTTTGGGGTCGTTCCAAACATATGAAGCTTCTGCGGCTCTGGGGATGCGCCAGGAACTCATGCATCCAGGGAAGGAAGAAAATTCAGATATCCTCAGAGCTATACGCGGAAAGGCTAGTATATTAGTACCGGAGTCTCGTATAATTCTAAGTATTCTGCCCACAGCTATCCTGGGAGAGGAAGACCGACTAAGAGGGCCGGAATCTCAACTTTTAAGGGGACTAAACCGAACAGCCTCAAATAACTTGTTTCAATTGACACACAACGGTGGTACTTCAGTGGCTATCAACGGATCTACTCCAGCTATCAACGATGCATTAACTAGAGCTCATGGCACTGCAATTCTCACAGGCGAACCAGTAGTCATTGTTCCACAAGCGCTAGATGATGCAATGTGGAGGCTAGGAGGGTTTACCGCAATTGGACTGAAGCTAGTCGAAGCCGCCAATACAAAGGAAAGTATTGTTCGTGCCGTTGAAAACTTGTTTGAGAGTATTAATGCAAGTTGGCGTAATAGCGAGGCCATGGAGCGAGAGAACGGCTACGCAATACTGGGCGCCCTTCTTCGCGGCAAGATGGGTGCCGGAACTGTTATTTCGACAAGGACGGGTAGCTCCGACAACTCAAATATGAATGAAGATGATCGTGACAAACTTGGGTTCCAATTGCTGAGCCTGGTACTGGATTTCGTTGGTTATAGCCACGAGGCACCCGAGGAATCATTCATAATTAACCCTCTTGCATATCGAATATTACTTGTTGACTTTGATATGTGGCGCAAGACTACTTCAATCACTCAAAGGTTATATTATAAACAGTTCATTACATTTGGTGTTAATAGCAAGTATCACGAATTTAATTCTAGACGCCTATTTCGAATGCGTAAGTTTGCTACACATACCCACAATGATTGATTTGGCTAAATGTCTACAGGGATTGTGAAAAGGTTTCTAGATGCTCTCAAAGCCGAATTATTCCCTGTGGATGTGTTTCCTTCTTTCATGGAAGCACTCACCAGTTTGGTAAAATGCAACATGACAGCCGAGGTCTTTCGCTCTCTTGCTCTTTTCATCACTTATGCGTATCATAAACCAACGAGTTCTACTTCACGAACTCCTAAGAACCCAGGATCAACGCTTCCGATACGTTCTGGCACAGTATCAAGAGGCCCAAGAAGACCAACAATTAGCACAGTATTCGACGCGAATGAGATAGCTTCGCCAATAATGACCAAGAGAAAGCTTGGTAATCAGGTGCTTGGAATGTATACTGAGCTTCTGTGTGAGAAAGGTACCACTTCAAATATTCGAAAATTTGCTAGGACTGTGACAAATAAGGTACCTATTTCATACTCTAAATTATTGAAACTATTTCTAATCTTGTCAGTGGCTCTTACATCTCTTAACAGAAGATGATCCACAAGTCGTGGTCCTTGGCTCGAAGATATTAGCCCGTCTTTTAGTTGTCCATGGCTCTAATTATGCATCAAAATTTTCGACTAAAACAGGAGGTTTTACAATTATGCGACATAGATTGAAGAGGTGGTGGGATATCCCAACACTCTGGCCTATCTGTTTTGGTATCCTGTTCGGACATGACGTCGCGGATATTGATTTCGAGCAGCCATTTGAGTTATACAATCTTCTGGAGACATTTGGCACAGGTAAAATTGTGTATTCTAATGTGCTGCCTGTAATTATGACGATGATGCAGCATGGGTTGAAGGATGTACTGCGAAATCAGGACGACCCCGACTCGCCGCTCCATGATAAGGGCAATTGGAAGGATCAGGATCCACCAACAGATACTCTTAAACCCCCAACTCGTCATAGATCAATGTCTCTCACAAAAGAACTTGAATCTCGACGTAAGTTAGTTGTCTTTTTTGCAGATCCTTACGCTAACTTTGGATCAGAATCTCAGCAGCCCAAAAGAGAGCGATTAGCAGAGCAAGTGATCATTCTGCATACAATCATTCGGTTTCTCGCGGACTTGCATAGCAAATCTCAAGAATTCAGGGATTTTGCTTTGTCTTCAGACTATGTCAGACTTCTACTTGCCGTGTTATTCCCCGTGGTTGTTAGTTCAGATGCTGTTAGCCCAGAGACGGAATTGAACTCTCGAGATTCTGCATTGACTTTCGACGGTGACGATGTCATCATTAGACCGGTGTCTCGCGTATCAGCTATGCCTACACCCATTGTCCGAACGTCAACAGTAGAGACTTTCCTTCCACCTAGTCCTACGACTCTCAGAGCGAAACCTCTTCGTCGGGGGTCATCATTTGTATTGTTGACAGCTCGCCCTTCGGAATACAGTCCATCTTCTGCTAGACTTAGTCTAGTCATGTCACCAAAGAAAAGAATTGCTACTCAAAAAGTCAGTAACGCGATAGTTGAAGGTATGCTAGAATTAGTTGTCAATATTTTCATTGACCAAGTAATGGCCCGCAAAGAGTTTCCTGGGTTCGGATTGTTTCTCAAGGTCCCTCCTGGCTTTCAAGAACATCAGGCGTACTTTGAGTCGTACTTGCTGCGTAATATGATATCTCAGCTTGGGACTACTATTCAATTGGACCAAAAGTCACTATGGGAGCCTAGAGTCCTCCAGAATATGGCTCGTTTTGTCCTTCATATAGGTGAAGCTGTTTTTGAAGGCTGGTTTCTGGGTGGGGCTGAGACATTATTGGACTTTGCAGGAACAATATTGGAATACTTGGAGCGACCCGAAGTCTCCATGATCAAAAGTGTCCGACTATGTAGCCAAGCCATTGCTTCGATCAAAAGTGTTTTCCTTCGAGTCGTCTTGCTTCGTCTATCCGAGCTTGATGTTCCAGAGGCTTCTGAGTCAGAAGCATTAGCATTCATGGACAAGCTGCTCTATTGGCAAACCGTGGTCTTGTCTGCCGATGTGACTGAAGATAATTTCCTGAAGCTCATTTGTTACCAGCTTTATGTCAAGTTAGTTGATGAAAAGGAAAGCATACGCTTGGCTGCTGCAAACATTTGGCGCATATTGCTTGTTCAGAAGCCCGACGAAACGTCTAACATGCTTCGTCATGCCATGCCTGGTCAATACAAATATCTAGATTCCGGTTTCAAGAAGCTCACCGAGTTAGATAATGAGACTTTTGCGGAATGGGTTGATAGCTACAGAGCTGAGCTTGATGCTTTGTTCTTTGGTGCAATGTCTCGTGCTTGGGAAGACTTTGTCAATGCTGAAAATGAGAAGACCGAAGATACTCTTAAAAGCCGCGTTGCCAAGCGACGCGAAAAGCTCAAGCAATGGCATGCGGATGATCTTAATGATGAGGATATACTGTTTCGTCATGATCTCGCATCAAACCTATGGATGAAGAACATTTATGCATCCGAACACCTTAAGCATCAGAGATCACAACAAGACCAGCAGGATAATTTCAGCTTTCTCGTGTCCACCTTTTCTAAAATGGATCGAGAGCTTCATAGACCATGTGCAGTTTTTGATCGCAGGGTCACCATTAAGTGGAAACTGGACCGGACCGAGGGTCGCAATCGAATGCGTCTTCGTATGCTACCGGATCGTGCTCCTCCGACCTATGATTACAAACCCAAAAGACGTCACACTGAAACAAATGCGAATGATGTTATACAGGTAAATACAAAAGTTGGTGCTATTGCCCCGACTCCTCAGCACATTGATTCAACACCCAAGTCTACCGCGACCCCAACTGGAGACTTTGATAATCAAAATGGATCGGAGAGCAAGACTGAGAATCCATCAGATGAGACGTCAACTGAAATCCCGGATAATGCTGTTCCAGAAGAAGACTTTGAACTTGTTGATGATCCTAATGATCCTGGTGATGGCGATGATGGGTTCGAAGACAAAAATCGAAAGGTCATGCGTAGTCTTCAAAGAGGTGATTCTGTACAACACGTTTTTAATATTTCTCGAATTATTGGACTCGAGGCAGTTGAAGGCCTATTAATTCTAGGAAAGGATTCCCTCTACCTAATTGATAATGTCTTCCAAAGATCTGACGGAGAAATCGTGAACGTGGCAATGGCCCCCAAAGAAGAACGAGATCCTTATTTACAAATGATTGCTGGCCACAATGCAACCGAAAAAACGCCTCAGCCTCTCAGAACCGAACAAGAATCGAGAAGTTGGAAGTGGAGCGATGTCATTAGTATTTCTAAACGTCGCTTCCTATTTAGAGATGTTGCAGTGGAAGTCTTTTTCACAGATGGTCGTAGTTATCTACTTACAGCCATCTCGGTCACTCTTAGAGATGATCTCTTTGCTAAGATTTCTTCAATGGCTCCACATACCAATGGCAGTTCTGTTTTGCCAAATCCAGAAGATGGTTGGCGTCTCGAGGCTCTCAAGGTATCGGATGACGCACCTACTACTTTTGGGTCTAAGTTTGGTAGCATCTTCAATTCTTCTTCTTGGAACCCGGCAATGCGACGATGGGCAAAAGGCGAAATCTCGAATTTTCACTATTTGATGCTCGTCAATACGATGGCTGGTCGTACTTTTAACGATCTCACACAATATCCCGTCTTCCCTTGGGTTTTGGCCGATTATACCAGTGAAGAGCTAGATCTCAACAATCCTGCTTCATTCCGAGACTTATCAAAACCAATGGGTGCGCAGCACAACTCTCGTCAAGCGGACTTTATTGAAAGATACAAAACATTCGCAGAAATGGATAGCAGTACACCTGCTTTTCATTATGGAACCCATTACTCATCAGCCATGATCGTTACATCATATTTGATTAGACTTCAACCCTTTGTTCAATCATACTTGCTACTTCAAGGTGGTCATTTCGATCATCCTGATCGATTATTTTATTCGATCGCGAAGGCTTGGGACTCTGCATCTAGGAATAACATGTCAGATGTGAGGGAACTCATACCAGAGTTTTTTTACCTTCCAGAATTTCTTACGAATAACAATGGATACAATTTTGGCCTACGACAAGGGAACGGTGGTGGTATAGATACTGTCGCCCTTCCACCATGGGCCAAGGGTGATCCAAAAATATTCATTGCTAAACATCGCGAGGCTTTGGAAAGTCCACATGTGAGTAAGAATTTGCACCAATGGATTGATCTTATTTTTGGTTGCAAGCAACGTGGGGAAGCCGCTATTGAAAGCGTGAACGTATTCCACCATCTTTCATACCATGGTGCAAAGAATCTCGATACCATTGAAGATCCTATCGAAAGGCTAGCTACCATTGGAATCATTCATAACTTCGGTCAAACTCCTCATCAAATCTTTTCCAAACCTCATCAATCTCGAGAAGATATGCGTCAAAAACCAAAGAGACTTGACACTTCCGCTGAATCTTTGACACGATTACCTTTTCCATTGATCGAAAGTTATGAACGTGTCGCATCACTCATTTACTCTTCTAAGTTAGATCGACTTCTCTGCGCTACAGCATTCCGCCTCAATCTTCCCCCAACTTATGATAAATACCTAGAATGGGGTTTCGCCGACAACAGTGTCCGATTTTACTTCAATGATTCCAAAAAGCTCGCTGGTCTCTTCGAGAATCTCCACCAAGGTCAACTATCCTCCGTCATCTTTGCCTCCTCACAAACTCTCATCACAGCCGGTGAAGATTGTGTTCTATCTGCCCATACAATCATAACTTCTCCATCCAAACCTGTCGATCTTCACCCTCGCACTTCCCTCTTTGGTCACAAAACACCAGTCACCACTCTCGCAGTCAGTAAATCCTTCAGTACAATGCTCAGCGCATCATCCGATGGTCTCGTCCTTCTTTGGGATCTAAATCGCTTAGAGTTTGTCCGCAAACTTACACATGGTCGCCCTGTCGAATGCGCTCGTATCAATGATATAAGTGGCGATATTATGTTATGCCGCGGGCAAAAGGTTGCTCTCTACACTCTAAACGGGGAGGTACTTCTTGAGCAAAACGTTTGCGCGGATCTAGGGCACGATGATTTTATACATAGTTGTGCATTTTACGAAGGTACTGGAAATGAGTGGTTAGAGAGTACATTAATATTCACGGGTCATAAAAGAGGGATAGTATGCATATGGCGAAAAATCGTGGGTAAACAAAGTGGGAAATGGGAGTTAGAATTGGTGAAGAGGTTGGATCACGTGGATGAGGCAAGGAGAGATGCTAGTGGGAATGGATCGGTAGGACCGCATGGGAGGAGATTAACTGCTAATGGAAATGTGGAGGCCGGAATTAGTTGTGTGGTGCCAATGGAAAAGGGGGTCTATACTGGGGATGAAGATGGGAGGGTGGTGAGTTCTTTTTCTCTGCCTTTTGCCTTTAAGGGATCGAAGCTAATCGTGATATTAATAGTATGAATGGACATTAGTCCAACGTGAGCGATAAGATAAATTTAGCGAAGCCGTGGCAAGGCGAAATATACAGCGAGGTATAGAATTGAGATATCATGATAGCCCATATATAGAGCAGAATGGCGTGGTACTGTCTTCAACTTTCCAATGCCTAGAATACAAGAACCAAAAAAGATGATCGCATACTTGATCGGGAGGCGTAAGGCTTTTTTTTTTCTCTTTTCCTTTATTCTCGGGGGCTTGTTTTTGCAAAATGGAAATACAAGAATTAGCGTAGGTGTTAACATTCTCGCTCTCACCGAGTAGCTCAGCGTTTGATTCCCGGATTCTCTTTTGAGATGCGGCGTAGCGTTTGTTTTTAGTCTCTCTATAGCGTTGTGGGGTTTTTGGGTAGGTTTAGGGGATTGTGCTGTTTGATCTTAAGAGGTGGTTAGAAAGGGTTGAAAGAGCGGGATGGATGAATGAATGGATGGAGGGAGGGAGGGGATGTATGTGGATAAAGTGGTTCGTACATGGACATAGCAGTAACACTAATAATAGCAGACTATTAGTAGTATGCAAGAAAATAGATACCCAGCTGCGGAGATATTCTAATAATAAATGATGAATTATCAAGGATGTTTTGTTAATTACGATTTTGCCGACCGACCCACTTGTGCCTATTTGGAGCAAACTCTTGATTCTTGAAGCTAGGTAGGTACCTATTATTTTGAGCAAGCAAGCTCTTCAAGTATCCATGGATGTATGAGCTTGCTCGAAGTAAGCAAAAGTGGATCGATCCGATTGGTCAACCTCGATTATCTTTCCAAGGTTGGTCAACTTGGTTTTGTCTTTCCTTTCCTTTCCCCTCCAAGCTCCTGCACTCTCGGTTCAACTCCGGGAAACATCACCTACCAAACCCCAAGCTTCCCAAACAAAAATCCCAAATCATCAATCCATTCATTCAAAAGACGTAAAAAAAAATTCTTTTTTTAAAAAAAAAAAGATGGATATAAAAAAATGCAAAAAGATTAATTCCGAATCCGGGAATCGAACCCGGGGCTACTCGGATCAGTTGTCAAATGCTCGAGGCAGATGAGGCATGAAAGCGAGTTATGTTAACCCCTACACTAATTCGGATTTGTATGATTTGATGGAGAGACAACGCGTAGTTGAGATTATGACGGAAAGAATTTTGGTGGAGAAATGAAGGGAAAAAAGGAAAGGAAGAGCTGTGGTGGGGCGGTTGGGTGATCACGTGGGTGGGGGCTTTCGGTTCATGATGAACGAACCAACGTTCGTGTACCGGTGCCAGGCCTTTAAGCCTTATGGATGTTACTGGAACTTGGACTTGAACCTGGGCAACAGACTTATTAAAGTTATAGTTATTTTATTTTATTTATTTTTGTTGATAATGACTGGTGGATAACTACTATGTACCTATCAAATCACGATGAATGTTTAAAACTCCTTGATGCGGGCGGGGGACAGTGGCCATTCGAGTCTCGTCGACATGACATGATGGAAAGGAATCCAAAGTTAATACCTATATGAAATGGGTTTCAAGTAGGTAGGTATGAAAGAGAGTTGGGAATCGTGAGCTCCCCATATATGTGAACTCCCGTCCGTTCGGAACTGTGGTCTACCATCCGAACTATCATACATCCGAAATATGATCAATGTATCGTCCGAACTGTTGGGAATACGTTCGGTTGGAACTTACTTTACTAGGTAGGTACCTAGTTTGTTCGACTCTCAAAGGATGAGCTCGATATATCGACAAAATATACCTAAGGTAGGTAGGTACCCAGCCTAGTGTGTTCACCCGGTAGCTATGCCTATGTACCTAGCTATGTAGGTAGCCAGATGAATAAGAACTTCCTTTCCTTCACTCGGAGTATACCTAGTAGACAAAACCCATTCAACCATTCATTCAATCCAAGCCCCCTCGCGCCCAAGCCCCCTGACCGACGATATACACACATACATAATCGCATTACATTAATCTCATACACCTCCGCCTGTCAAGTTTTAAGCGCATCAACGTTAATAAAATGTTTATTTCCACCATAAGATGACCGTAGGGATTAATACGGGCCTGCCTGGAGAAAAGATCCAAAATGTGCCCGGGGGACCTCGTCCGGGTTTTTTTCAAAAAAAAACATTAAAGTTTGGGCGAATCTTTTTATAGGGTTTAGCTGCAGAACCCCTGGCGCTAGCTAGGTAGGTGTACTCCGTATGTCCACGGGTAGCCTGGTGATTCCTCCACTATGACTGCTGGAACTGGAATTGGAAAATAGATTCGCATCCCAAAATGAACATTGCTGCCACTAATAAGGTACCTAATAAGGCCATGCCATACCTACCTAGGTACCCCAAAGGGCGACACTGCATCCCCCACTTAAACATAATAATAAACCCTAATCTTGCTGAATAAGCCCTTCCAGTCACTGGACCATTCTAGGTACCTATGATCTACCTACATATCACTCACTAAAATTCTTGAACTCGAAATATTCTTTGCTGTGCTTGTTTGTAGAATATATTTTTCACCACCATACCGTCACCGTCACCATCACCATCAACGTCACCGTTCAAGGCATGCTGTGTATCATGGCATGGTGACTTTTTGGGGACAATTCTAGACGTGACGATCATGTTTTCCATCATACATCATGATTTGAGATTGTACGATGACGATCGCACATCGATTGCAATCCATGATATGCAATCGACATGCCTGCGTTTCGAATTGTCTCAGAAGAGCGAACATGCAAGTCACGAGAAGACGGTTCAAAAAGCAAAAGCGCGTCGTCAACCATTAATTCATTATCTAATCTAAACAAACGTACTCTGAGTATCCCCCCAATAATTATTAAATATTAAGCAATTATTAACCATTAAGTAAGTAATAAATATACAAGTACTCAAACGCCAACAGTACTTCTTTGGGTTTTAATCTTCCACCCAATTCTGATCCCCTCACAAATAGCTGCGATCAACCCACCATTCGTCCAAATATTCCATTCCCAAAACTGTTGTGATTGGGATGGGGGCATTGATTAAAGAACTGAATTTTGCATGGAGTTCTGGGGAGATGACGGCACCAGGTCCACTGTTGTTGTATCTGGAGAAGGTTAGTATGATTCTGTGGTGCAGGGGTAAAGGAAGGTGGGAGTGGAGAAGAGAGAATATCTCCAAGGAATGAGAACGGAAAGATGGAAATGGAGACAACATACTCGAAGAAAGAGACATGATCGGTATTATGGACGAGTTTACTCCAGTTCCTCCACCTGGCAGGACTAATATTATCTCCCAAATAGGTATTCTGGAAAACGACTCTTGCATGGTTATGCCATGGTCGTCCCAAGTAGTTCTTATTTTTCTCCAAGCTGTCATTCATGTTCTGCACATTCGAATTGTTAATCACATACCAAGACGACTTTTGTTCCGAAGTACGTCCAGAAGCAGTGATTGAGCCAGGGCCAATCGTACGGATATCGTTCTTCTCGAACCAGGCATTGGCGTTTTGACCAAAAATGAAATCGACGGCACCGACGATGAGACATTTGGCATAGAGTTGCTTGCCGGTGTTAGCTAGGATGGTATCTTGATACCCGATGAATTGTGTGGCGTAATATGCTTGATTTCCGGTGCCTATGAACATTGGAAGTTAGAAATTGTCTCTTATGGAAACTTTCGGAAGGAAATGTGAGGCTTTCAAGCCGCATTTTCAAGTGAGAATGTAGAAGATATATCCCAAGTGGAGGGGGAAATTTTTATATCGCAGTGTGGAAGAATATAGTGAATCGATTAACTTACTCGCAGAAAGTGCGAGGTTTTGACCACCCTTGGGAATGTGGCCGAATGTGTTTTTGATGATGAGATTATAGACCTTGGTGTTTTTGTTCCATTGACGCAAAGTAGCTGTCAAATCATCGGAGGTAGTATCTTTGAGAGCGAGGTTGTAGGTCAAAGTTACTAAGTTTTTGGCATAGGTGGAAGCATCTGTAGTATACCCCTGGATAGTGAGGTTGGATTTGAGGGCCGGGACGAAAACTTGTTCGACATAGGTTCCGGGTTTGATGAATAGGTATTGAGGTCTTTTGGTTGTGCGGTTAAGGGCATCCACACCTTGCTGGAAGGTGATGTATGATCCTAATGTAGTATTGCTCTGGTCGACAATGATTGCACCTGCTGGTGCAGAAGTACGGGCGACTGATGGTGGCGTGTATGAGATGTAGAGGGTAGTAGAGATCTCTTCTGGAACGGGTGCAGCAGAGATCCCTCCTAGAAGGGTAGCCGTGAAGAACAAGATTGGAATGGAAAGCATTTTCATTGTTCAAAGGAAGCAATGGTCAAAGTCTACTAAGAAAACGCATGCCCGGAAGGAAAACCTCGTCTTATAGATGATATCCAAACTCCTATGTACATAATAATTTAAGGATCTTTTTGGCTCCAAAAATAAGGATACGCAGGCATTTGGGACCCAAAACCTAAAAGATAACCCATATACCTAGAGGGGGGATATATCGTATAAGGATATAGACCTTTCTATCACCTAGGAGGCTTGGACCCATGGGACCGGATAATTTATCCTAGAGTAGGGGACTTCCTTGTATGGCGGATCCTTATATAGAGGCTATGCGGTACTTATACTTGAAGTTATATTGTCTGTGATTGGTGCAGGAAAACTAATGAAAGTGACATCTGCATCTGCATCCGCATAGCTAGAAGGATATTGCTGAAGTTGAGGACGTGTACGGTGATTGATGTCCGATGTCCGATGGTCGATGGATGGATGTCCCCTGCAGCTGCAGTATCGGTACATACCCAGATTGCTATCGCTGGTCGGAGCTAATAATTCCCCAAAGATGGATAGGGGTCTCAGTACAGGGATCTCAGTCTGGAACCTGATAACTTGATATCCATGGATCCTTATTCCAGGTTACGAGGTTTTAAGGTTAATATTCATTTCCCCGCCACATTTTCAATCCATGGGACCGAGAATATTATTCTAAAAAAAGAGGTTATCCTGATTCCTTACCTATATAGGAGATCCTTATAGAGAGGTTCTGCTGTAGTAGGCAAGGTACCCGTTGACCCAATCCATAAATTGTCCCAAGTGACCATACCTACCATACCTACCCTTCATCCTTTGTCCTGCTTGCAGCTTGAGCCTCATCTTCATCAGCGTTAGGGTGGGACAAAACTTGAAGGCCATCGTGAACTCGTCGACTCGTGACTCGGGAGTCGGGACTGTTGAGTCTTCCAATGTTAATGGATCTCACTTTCAAACTCTCTTAGGAGATTGAACGTTCTTATATTTTAGCTTCATTTTACGTTAATTACGTTAATTACGTTAATTACGTTGTAATTCGTAAAATGCATAAACCGAACCAAGTTGAGTCTTGATGGATGCCGGGCACATCATGCGATGTCGTTGTGGTTAATAAATTTTCGGTAAGTGCCGAGGCAAGAAACATTGATTTGAAGATTTTACCACAAGGCTAATTATAAAAGCAGGCTCCACTTGCAAGTTAGATGATCTTCGACCACCTTGAATCCCAGTGAGGCTGAGTAATCATCATTGAGTTGATGGATGAACCTGATGATCCTCATTTTTTTAAACAGAGGTAAAGTTCCAGTCCCGAGTCCCGAGTCCCGAGTCCCGAACGATATATTGGTACCTACTAGGTAGGTAGGTAGTAGATAATTTGATATTATGGTTTGATCCTCATCTCATTATTCTTCCACTACCTACCTACAAGTATCTAACGATCTAACTAAGTCATAGGAAACCTATACTATACCACCTACTATACTCATAGAGTCATAGGAAATACTCATAAGTAACTGTAACATCAGAGGAATATAACATGAGATAGATCATACCAGCTAGATATATATGCATATGCATATGCATATTTCCAATCTGTGTGCTCCAGCCTTGAGAATAGCACTGTCTGTACTCCGTACAAGTAACACGAGTACTCCGCATATGGTACATGGTAGCACGACCCACTTAACAAGTTACATGACCTCATGTGTTCAATCCAAACTTCCAAAGTATCCAGACTCCCGACTCCAGACTCCAGTTACCAGTACAGTACAGTAGGTACAGTAGGTACCTAGGTAGCCGACGAAACCTCCGAAATGCGGTACTGTATGCATGTATTTCTCCATTCTCCATTCTCCATCACAGTACAGGTATACCGTATAGGTATCGGCATGCCGTGGACTTCGCTTTCGATCTTACCTAGTAGTAGTGGCCGAGGGTGATGGGCGGTGGGTGGTTGGTAGTGGGCTTTGTTTTCAGCCAAGATCCATCATTCCCCAAATAGAGGCTCTAGAACGTTTAAACCCACTCAGATATGAGGATGAGTACTAGGTATTCATTGGATCATTGGTCAGGTTTTGGTTTTGGTTTGCGATGCTCGAGGAAGGGGAAGGAAGTCAGGGGACCTTGGACCTTGGACTTTGGACCTCTTATGCCTTCGTGAATCATCATATCATTAGCAAGATGGCAATGAACAGTGAATAGTTCCATTAGCATTTGGGTTTGATTCTTAACCATCATTTCTCCATTATCAGTACGTATTGCATTGCCACAAGCTCCATCCACAATGCACAATAAATTATTTGGCCCTCATATCACAAATCCTGATCAGCCAAATGAAGCAGCTTGCCCATTGAATGTTATTTAGTCAATTGGTCAGTTATGTGATCATCTCTTATGAGGAGATGCTCTCTTGAAGAGGATCATTTGCTCCTCAGCATAGTTCTTTTATCTGATTGCTGATCTTTTGAAGCTATTCCCATATGCTGATCGTGACGCGTGTGACGTCAATGATCCTGCTAGTTATAGCCTGTAGGGCTTTCCAGATGTTTAAACTTCACCTCATTTCAAATCTCCATTTTGTAATGAAGTCCTTAAGTCTATAAGTCACATGGTATGGTAATGTGATATTGGGTACAGCAAGGTCGTAACTAAACGTTTTTAGTTAATTATTGATATTTATATTTAACAAATAATTCTAATTTATTTGAAAAGTGTGATTAATTAAAAAAACTATTCAAAATTAATAATATTGATTTGGAAAAAAGCTTCGAAAAAATCATTCCAATTCGATCAAGTTACCAAAGTTTTTAAGTTTCGACCGGGTTTTTTCGAATCCCTTAAAATCCTTCGTTATACCCCCTACGCTATTTACATCAACATTATAATAATAACATCAATATTAAAGTCGATCGATTCAGTAAAAGTTTAAATACACATATAGATAAGCACAATGTATAAAAAGTATCAATACTGGGGGGGATAATAGTTGAAGGGCTTAATACCCTCGATTGCCCGCCCCTTGTCATGCACGTCCCCAAGGGCATGTAGAATGGGATCAAGGATCTGTAATCTAATAATAAAAGAACTATATTGGAGAGAAAAGGATCCTTTTTAGAAGATTATTATTTAATATAAAGAATGAACATATAACAGCTATATGGCATTCACTAGACAGAGGCTTAAGCATAACAACCTTCATATAATTTTAACTTGAATATTCAACATTTTCAAACATTCGCTTTATTTACCTATTTACATATTTGCTTTCATATATATTTTTTCATTCTCTCATCCGCTCTCTTCTTTCGAGGTTCTTCTTCCAAATGATTTTCTTATACCTATTCAACGTCTTGGATTCACCATCATCAGTATATTCAACTCATCCTTTCAAATTTGATTCCTCTTTTATTTTTTTATTCACCCTTTTATATTCATTCATCACTCTTCAATTCACCTCCTCCTATTCACTTTCTCGTCAGTCAATCACTCCCTCTCTTCTGCCCTCCACCCCCCCTTTCCCCCCTTAATTCGTTTATATTCACTCCCAAAGATATTCAATCTCCAATTCTTAAACATTCACTTAGAGTTCTCTATTATAAATATTCACTCCTCTTAACATTCAAACCCTACCTACCTATCAGATACAGTGAACTGGCACATCATCTTAAACTTCCTCATCCTAAACCATTAATACAAATCCACCACCCACTTCGAACCACTCACCCCAGAGTCAATTACCCAAACACTCTCGACCATCAAGCTTAAACTAGACATTCCAATTCCAGCAGTCAAACCCAGCGCACCCCTTGAACGATATATCAAATCAATCTCTGAATCGTCTTCTTCATCCATCTCCTTTCTACATTTCTCCCTCTCAGTTTTCTCCATGCTTCTTCCGAACATCGATTTGCTAGCTTCACATCTCGCAACAATGCAATACAATCTCATACCTCTACCTCTTGCTTGTAAAAACAATTGCCGCTACCTATCTTCAACAATTCTCCTCCGAGTCACAATGTATTTTCCAAGTTAATATCCTCCTTCATTCCCCCTAGCAATATATAATATTTCATATCCAAACCCGAAAAGTGACTCATCCGCTTTAATTCCAAATCCATAGATGCACACCGGTGCTATCCACGTTCAAATCTTTCCTGAGGGAAAAAAATCATATTGAATGTGTTGTTATTGGTATATTTCTACTTTCTCTTGTACCCAAATCAAATAAACCTCCATCTAGGACCTCGGGAATCATACTTCGTATTCCCATTCCCATTCTATCTCTTTAGATTGATATATACATATTGCTATTTCAAGCATCTTCATACCAGTCAGTAATGGGGGTTGTATACAGTTTTTTCTATACGTCTCATTTTAGTAAGGCATATATATAGCTTTATTTTATACGTGTTTCAATACATATTATTGGATTTTATACGATTAGGATTATCAAATACTTTCTACAATATTGTATATTCAAGTTGCTAAAGACATATGAGGATAATGGAATTCTATTGATTCATGTTTATGTTCATTTAAATTTCATTTTTTTGATCAATATCAGCTATATTCTTTTCAAAATATAGGCAGGATTGAGGTTATATTGATTGGAATTTAGCGAATTCTACTAGAGGATTTCCGTATATGTACAGTATGAAATATTAAGCATGATATGTATTGCAGTGTATAATAGTGCCATTCAAATGTACTGGTGTACTACCTATCAACTGCTTTAATATCGCCCAGCATAATACTTAATTTACATGACTCACATCACAGCTTCATACACCCAAGGAATACGTTATACCAACAATCCATTCAAGTTATAGTCTAGTTTAGAAAGAATACAGGACGATAAGATAGCTCTTCTAATATTCTATTCTATTCCATTCAACCAAGATAGATATACCGATCTAGGTACCTATAAACTATACGGGTACCTGTTAACATCACTACTAATATCTCATATATTTTCAACCTCTTTTAAACATTCACCAAGTACTATTACTCGTCCCTAGACTATAATACCCCGACCTCAATGCATATTAAATAATACTGGGTAGTATATTCTCTTGTATTCTCTCTAGTATCCAGCATACATACATACATACATACATACATACATACATATATACATACATATATACCACAACTCTTCTTTAGTTCCAGGGGAAGTTCCAAGGCAAGTGCTAATCTCCAAGACCGACACCTTGCAGAAGCAGAAGCAGAAGTAGATAATACAGCATATCCACATCCACCCAGCAGTAAGACATCTATCTACTTGTTGAATGATAAATAATGCAAAAAGAAGGAAGAAGAGAATGAACCATATATCTCGGGGTATGGCAGTGAAAGTGAGAGCAGACTACTCTACTAGCAGACAATGTTAAGGAAGGGGTGGGCGAAAGAAAGGTACAAGAAGAGTGCCAGAGGAAGAAGAAAACTGAAGTGAAAAAAGGACCGAGGTACGATCAAGCTTAGGGATCACCTACTTGCATTTGACTTTCACCGACCAATGAATTCACCGTGGCAAATTTTATAAGTTCTAACCCTTAAGAAATATTTGATAGATTTAAATGTGCTATGGTATGATATGGGAGAGATGGAAACATTCAAAAGCAATAGGCGACCGCTTGATATATTCACACATTCAGCATGTTGCAAGAGAAAGGGAATTGTTGCTCATTCTGCGACCCTTAGACCTGATGAAAATCCCATATTCTTCTCTCCTTTCTCGTCAATCTCCAGGCTCGCCATGTAAACTCCTAAAATACCCTTCTTTCCCAATTCATCCTTCAATTATCAGTATCATGACAGGGCCTTTGATAAGGTCCGAGACCACAACCTCATTTCAATTCCATTCTAGTGTATCTTTCAATTTGTTGTTTATGCCTTGTCTTCCCTGACAATATCTTCGTAAACCGGAGGTGGGCCTTGATGTTGAATGGAGCTTTTGTTTTCTTCGATACCATCCTCCACAACTACATCTTCTTGTTGAACCTTGGTATATGAGCCTTGAGATCCCCTGCGGAACAATAGACGCCACATGAATATAACAACATGTCCAACAATCATACCAACGAGACTGGCAGTAATTCCAGCAACAATTCCAATGGTGACTGGTATAACGACGTGTAGGACAACACCGCGTAAGAATCTGGTAATGCCGTGGTGTTTGTGAGAAAATCGATGGGGTCTGCCATGACCGCCATGGCGACCATTATCATCGTGGCCCCCATGATGACCGTGAGGATGTGGACGTCCGTTACCTTGAGGTCTGCTGTGAGAAGCTGCGGGACCTTTGCCACCACACCCTTTCTTCAGAGCCGAGAGTTTATCTTCGATAATGGCTCTCCATTTACAAAGCATTGTTGTACATTCTTGTCCATCATCGGTTGGGTCGGATAAATGGCTCTTTGGAGGTGGTGGTGTAACTTTTGCATCACCAATCATCATTTTTCCGCTTGGTGTTGTAAGAATCTTGAGTTCGATGCTATCAACGGTATCAACAAATTTGTTTCCAACTTCAATAATGTCAAGATTTGCGATGACAAGGTTAATTTCATCTTGCGTGGTATAGGATATGGGCTCATGGATGCGTAAAGCATAACCAAGATCGGGTTGTGCTGCTTCGACCCATGTATTTTCTGATGTCTTGATCATTTGTGGAGCGGTAAGACGTCCGAGATTAGACTCCAAATCGATGGGATAGAATTGAAGTCCATTCAACAGCACGCGATCAAGTCCATTATCGTGTGAGACGGAGAAATTAAACATGAGTCTATTGAGACCCTTCAAATCATGTCGGCCTCCTTGTATATCTTGAGCAGAAATTGGACAGCCGGGACAGTCGACAGCCAGCATTCTGCCGTCTGCCTGGATGGCAGCATCGAAAGGTAAGGCGTTTACGATATCGCCATTAGATTTCGAGATGGTCGGAGGAAGGAGAAATGCTTGGCTAAGGGTTGCAAGAGCAGCCCCCGCTCCGAATGTGATCAAGCGCATATTGAGGTGGATCGACAGGCTAGGGTATCGTGGGGTATCGTTGTGTTCGTTCTTGCAAAAGAGAAATAGATATTATCGAAATCAGTGGACCTGCTACTTTATGATGAGGCCTTTTGAGATATTGTTGCAATCTGAATAGGTAGGATTTTTCGAGAAGAATGTGAATGACTGTAAGGTTTTTGTGTTGACGGCGAAGCGATGAAGGGGAGTTATGGATGGTTTCATGTCAGCCCGAGCGAGCGTCTCAAAGGGTCCAATAGCTCAAAGAAATGGAAGTGACAAGGTTCACTAGTGGCGCACAGCCTCCACTAGGTTTATAAATGTCATAATGTCATTCATTAGACAAGGTTTCTGACTAATGATCTGAGCACGGGGTTTTAGCGTACAAAGACAGACTCAAAGAGATTAGGTATTCTGCATGTGATGATTTGCCCCGATTGTGGCATATCGAGATGTGGCTGGTACATATGTGGCTGCTGATAAGAAAGATGGATTATGTAATCGTTATCAACAACATTAAGCGAACTTGAAATCTCACAATGCATTGCATGTTCGTCAAGACTCAAAATGTGATCAATGTTGAATCCAAGTTGGGTCCAAACAGGTCTTTGTAGTACAGTATATTGTACTGTATGCATTGTGCTGTCAGCGGTCTGTATCTCGTACCCGTTACAATCAATCATAGCCCGAGATGAAGAGTTTGGACTTTGTTGGGCAATCCTTCTGCAAATATTGAAAGTTGAAGCCCCAACAATCACACCTCATATCTTTTTGGGACGTTTTTACTTTTGCCAAACTACTTTCCTGGACATTTTCAATAAGTTTTTACATATTCCATTATTATCCCCGTACTCCGTACTTTCGGTGTAGCAAGACTCAATAGCAGCGAGACCAACTCAGACTGATGGATGATAGGCAACCCCACTGAAATCCCAATTATATCCATTCTTATTAGTGGAGAGATTTGGGAGCTGCACTGTCATATGATGTCAACGGTTGAACACTTCCAGGTTGGTATAGAGCAGGTAGCTATCATTTCTGTTTTAACTGCTTCGTCCGAGTCTCCCCCCAAGTACTAAGGACTCTCCTTCATTCAGACTAAGTACCAATTTTCTTGCTTGACCTCGAAGTCCTTTTCTTTTCACAAAAATCTCCATTATCCTACAAACCTTTTATATTCCAATTTACTTTGCCCGATTCTTGCCATCCTGTCAATCAGACTGCCCGCCTTGAACGCTATCTAGCTCCCAATCATATCGACAATGTTTCGAACACAACTTCTTCGACATACGGCTCGTGCTGCCAGAGCTTCAACAAAGGCAGCTTTACCTCGCACATTACCAGCTTTACCCTCACGACCAATTCACTGCACAGCTTCCCTTGGCAAGAAGCTTGACGGTCCACCACACGAAGGTTCTTTCGCACGAACTGATTCCTCTGTGCATGTCGAATATTTAGAAGATGAATTGCCATCCAGTCAACCGGTACAAGGCAGAGGCGGGCTTCACTTCAAGCGTACGCTTGCATCATTCTCTCTGGAAGGAAAAGTTGGTGTCGTTACTGGAGGTGCTAGAGGCCTGGGACTTGTCATGAGTCAAGCTATGGTTATTAGCGGTGCTGATATTGCAATTGTCGATATGAATAGTATGTGCCATTTGCAAAATTGATGGTGGCATTGTGCTAAAAAGACAACAGAGGAGGAAGCCGAAAAGCAAGCAGGAGAGCTTGTTGCTTCATTCAACAGAGAGAACCCAGGAGCAGAAAAGTAAGAAGTCAATTGTTATTGCGGCACTGTACCGCATAGGCTTACGCATGGATTTAGGGTTCCCAAGGTTACTGCTCATTATGCAGATGTCTCTTCCCAAGAATCCGTCGATGATGCCATTGCCGAAATTATTTCTCAGCACGGAAAGATCGATAATTTGGTGACATCAGCAGGTTTCACGGAGAACTTCGAAGCCATTAACTACCCGATTGATCGAGTACGAAAACTATGGGGTGTTAACGTGGATGGAACATACCTGTTTGCGATTGCGGTCGCAAAGCACTTGATGGAGCGTAAGGCTCCGGGGAGTATGGTTTTTATTGGCAGCATGTCCGGTGCCATTGTCAATGTTCCACAACCTCAAGCGCCGTACAACGCAGCCAAGGCTGCCGTCCGACATCTCGCCTCATCCTTGGCTGTCGAATGGGCTCCCGCTGGTATCCGAGTTAACTGCATCTCCCCTGGATATATGCTGACTGCATTGTAAGATTTAATCCCAAAGATCCCGTGGGGGTACAATTTTTCCATGCAAGGCAGTGCTAATTTCGGAATCGAATAGAACCAAGAAGATTCTGGATGAGAACCCAGATTTGAAAGAGCAATGGACTTCCCTTATTCCTCAGGGCAAGATGGGTCAGCCCGAGGACCTCATGGGAGCCGTCACTTTCCTCTCATCAGATGCATCTAACTACGTAACTGGAGGTAAGAATCTTCTTAACCGCATACCCCTTTGAGCCAATTTGCTGACAAGATCCCTAGCCGATTTACGAGTAGACGGAGGTTACACCCTTACATAATCGATGCATCGTCTTCAACGGGTCATCAACTGTATTTATAGCGACTTTCTTATACTTACAAAAGTATGGATTTCGAACCCGAGTTATAGATGTGGGGATTGCTTATGGCTTCCTTCCCCTCTTAACTCGGCTTAATGTAGCATGACGAATTTATGAAAATTCTCACAACAGCAGACGTCAGAGTTTTCATTCCAACGTGATTTGTTTGCTACGTGCTACCTACCTACATACCCGTCCGTCACTTGTCATGTCACTCGTCTAACCTTCCAAAAATGACACGAAATCATCATCCATTTATCCGTGAGATCCATTATGATATCACGTGTAACTACTCTTTCTCTTTCCCCTTATTATAGTTCAAGATTTATTGCATACAAGCCCGGACTACAACATCATCCACCACACACATTGCTGCAATATTGCAACACCTGGAGCACGGCAGCAAAATTTATATCTCCGGATGAACTCGTGATAGGACCCCTGAAAATCCTTTGCTTAGGTCGGGGGGTTTGGTAGTTGGTGTGGTGGTTGATGTGGTAGTTTATACTTACTATGCTGAGGTTTTTGGGATTGGGGGTACGATGTATGGATGGATAGATGGATGTACATACCTAGTAGGTAGTAGATGTACCGGTAGTAGATTTATATCTTGTTTGTGTGGTGGAACGAAGGTAGATGTGGATATCAATATCGACGCAATGTGATGTGATGTGATGTGATGTCCCGAAGGTACCTACAGATACAGATACAGATACAGATACCGACAGGTACCTACCTACAAATAGAGTAGCGCGCCGTGCCCTGCTTTGCTTTGCTTACCCGGCCTGGCGCCGTAGGTACCGAGAGAAAATTTTCAGAAGCTGGAGCTGAAGCTGGAAGGAAGAAAGGAGGAGAGGAGAGGAGAGAGAAGCAGGTCGGCTGATTCTTTTTTTTTCGGTCCTCTTTGCTTTTATACATAGATACTTAGGTAGGTGATCAAGGGTGGTCTGGTTTGGTAAATTACTAGATGGGGAAATCCGGATGTTTTTATTTGCTTGGTTTATAGGTAGGTAGGTAGGTATCCATTGCGCTTGCCTACAAGGTACACTAACTAGTAGTACCTGGTATCAGGCTTATAATTTAGAGTATATTATTCCTGGATCATGTGTATACGGTATAATCCAACGAAATTTTGTATTTACGATGAGAGTGAGAAAATTAGAGATGGTAATGAGGTACGGTAGATAAGGTAAGGTAGCGTCGCGGTTTATTGATTCTTGAGAATTTGAGGCTCATTGATCTAGGTGAGGTGGTAGGCGGGTAGGATACTAGACAGGCTCGGGGTTATGCGATAGGTCGATAGATAGATACCTAGGCAGTAGGTACCTAGGGAGGTACGTATTGATGCCCAATCCAGGGCTTTCTTGTATAATGTATTAGTGTCTCAAGCGTACCAGCACCAGGGAGAGTTAATATATTTTGGATGCTTGCTCTGCGCTGAAATACCTCGGTAGGGTCTTGGGGTGATCGGTTCTAGGTATGGTATGTGCCGGGGATGGAAAAGGAAAAGGAAAGGGAAAACACGTTTCTAGAAGGATAGAATAGAAAGCTAGAAGGTTGGAACTTGGAAGGTAAATGAGAAGTGAGACATTGATATCAATGGAAATATGGAAAAGTGCAAGGGGCGGCTCGGCTGCATCGCTCGATGTTCCCCTGAGTCTTTTTCTGGTGGTGGTCTAGGAATCAGGATGGATCTCGGGGAGTTGGCTTAAGCTGGAGGTTGATTTTTCTTTCTTTTTGAGACATCAGAGGTGTTTTGGACCTTTTGGTTGATTGAGACGTGGGGGTACGCTTTTCTCGACTCGCAAGACTCGATAGACTCGAATAGAAGAGATACATCATACACGAGGGATGGGTGGTTGGATGGGAAAGATCCTATTTTCCGCCTATCTTGAGAACTGATGAATGAGGCTTGAGGTTCGAGCAATCTCAGGGTTCAATTTGATGTTTGATGGACGGATGATCCTGCCAAAGTTGCTTTAGTACGGCATTTGTTCAAATGTTTAATCATCGCATCATTTAGGGTAAAAGTAACTACGGAGGTACCTACCTAGTAGTTGAACTGTAAGTCATGTGGAGCTAAATAGAGTGGGGTCCAAAATCCGGGGGTTTGGTAACTCTTCTTTTGGTTAAGATATTATTATTATCATTATATATTAAATATTATATTAAATATTACCAAGGTAGGTACCTATTATTGGAAATTGGGAATCATGCAATATAAAAAAGTGTGTAAATTGTAAATGAAATCTTGGCAGCTTGATTCAGATATCGTGATACTCGACACTCGATATACTCGATATACTTCGATACCCTCGATACCTTCGACACCTTACTTTCTACTCGTCCTCCGTATGCTCAATATGGAATGGGAACTTGGGAAGAGAGTTATGCCGACCGTGGTCCGTGTCGTACAAGTTGTTTGTTGGGATCGTGATCTGATGGTTACTCTAGATTGCTAGATATTTTGGGGGGGTACAATGTCATCTCCAAAAGTCCAGACTCCAGACCAGCAGTAACAATGAAATGTCACACGACGTTTCCATAAATTGAGGCGGAGAGATAAAAAGAGGTCAGATGTTCATAAACGGTTCCGTACTTGGATATCGGAAAGGGTTCCGCGACATTGTGAAGTATTGCAGGTGTTTAAAAGCGTGACGGAAGCTACAGTAGAAGGTATAGATTAGGAAGGTAGATGACTTTTCTGTTGTGCTGATGAGAGCTGAGATTTTGTTGTCGCATGGAGAATGCGTGTTTGAACTTTGTTGGGATTGTTTTCTCGGATGGAAAGGATTGGCCTAGTCTGGTTTGTCACCGTTCATGCCGTTTACCTCTTTTTGCTTTTTCCTTTGACGTTACTTGCTGGGTTTGGGGTTTCAAAACAAGCAATGACTCCCTCGTGATCAGTGATTAGATGCGTTTTCCCACGGTAATGCGAATCCCAGAATCCCACGATAGCGGTGAGTCCGAATAGTCGAGCATCTACTCCGTAGGTGGGTAAGATTGAGTAAAGTACGGTACAAAGTATGCCAGCTGTAATATAAGACAATGTACCATGAGTATAATACAAATGCGAGACTGACAACAAGAGAACTACGAGTGACGACTCATGAGTCGTGTCGTAGGTTGTCACTGCCCGGGTTAGTTTCGAGGCAGAAACCGGCCTCGCGTTGTATAACCTGTATTCCATCCATTCTGCTTTGCCTCGTGCTTCCATGCATGCCGTAAAGCCCCTGAACATACCTACGTTGGGGTAGGTAGCAACATGGTATTTTGCCAACTTTCAGAACCAACATGATCATCATCGACTTATTCGATATAACAATAGTGTAGCAGAATGGGATTGAACATATGTAAGAGCAGGCAGGCACTGGGCCGTGTCTCTTGCACGACGAAGATGCAAATGTTCTATGATGAGACACGAAATGAAGATACTCTTATGTCAATCTTATCTCATCTCATCTCATCCTCCAATTCACCTGCAATGATCTTCCGATGGACAGGTAGTACTATAAGATTATGTATAACATACCAAGGCTTTTCAGCAGTGTAAGGGTTGAAAAGGCATAGGGTACAACCTCATATTGTCCGTACAAACCATATAACCTTTAGGCAGGTAGAATGACAAGATGCTTCCTAAGCAGGTCGTAAGTCAGTCATGAGTCGTTGCAATTGCCGCTCAACTCGGCATGCTTTTTTTGTGTGTTGTTTGTGGTACCGGCATCAGGGTTGGATAGAATCAATGGGCACAGTACCTCTATCGCCAAAGTAAGGAAGATGGAACTTGGAAGGGCCCTCGTCATGTCCATATGGTATCCATGCATACAAATGAAGGAAGATTATTACCTCGAGACCGGTACTCAAAGTAGAAGGCATTCTAATAGGTATCCATATCAATGACCATTGTTCGTCCCCCTTCCTAGGTTTAGCTATATGTAGGTAGGTAGTTGTAGTTGTAATGGCAGTTGTAGTTATAGTTATAGTTAATGTATACCTAGTTATACCTATGTAGTACGCACGAAATGGTTCCTGTGACAATTGAAAGTGCTTGGCAAAGAGACAGGATATGCCAGGTTCATGAGTGGTACCGGTATTTAAGGAAGATGTAGGTATCCTGGAAAAGGGAAACGGTTTTTATTCCATATTTCTCCCCCCCTTTTCCCCTGCTTTTTTCTATCCCTTCTTTCGCAAAAGCTTCATCTCGATTCTCCATCCACCGTTACACAAACGAATCGCGAATCACGAATCACGATATCAATGATTTTCACAGTCCACGGGTTCCTTCAACCAAGCTGATGGCCGAGTAGAGTTATTGATAAGAAGAACCCTGACTTAACTACTCTACTAAGCATCATCGCCGGCTACTCCCTTGAGTCCCTTGAGGATCCCACCGTTTTAATTTGATTAAACCTAATATCCCGCCAAGAGCAATCAATCAATCGATGATACTCATTTGATTGATTTTGTGAGTGCTGTCGCAAAACGGCCAAGAGAGCAAGAGAGTGAGAGAGTGAGAGGGAAAGAGAATGAGAGAGAGACGAGACCTTTGTTACATAAGTTCTTGTTTGTCACATTACCATTATTACTACCTACCTACTCGAGCGTCGAGATCTCTTCCGATATTCCAACCTGACTGAATCGTTGCTTTGTACAGTAGTGTACCGTCTGTACATGATGTAAAAGCCAACGGCCCAACTCAAACAACAACAAAAACAACAACAGCCTTGTCACATATCCACTTTATATGATCTTCCAGTCTTTCCAGACTCGACTCCATTATTTCGTCCATTATTTTGTCCATCTACCGATATCCCTTTGAAGTACTAGGTACAGTAGTGTGTAAAACTTATTCAGCAAGGTTTCTAATTTCCTTCCTTCCTTCCTTATTATCAAAATCTTCCAATTTTCTGATTCCCCGAGTTTTAATACCTGATACCTACCTAATACCTACCTATCTAATATCTAATTGTTGATCAATCAAATAGTCCCAGACTACTAGACTCCCATCAGATGCATTTCAACTAATCATCTAAATTAGGGGATTTGCCTGAGCACAACTACCTAGCCCTGGTACCTACCTACCTATCCTTACCTAGGGATTAGGAATTCTATTATTCTAAACGGAAATCCAAACATCCCACTGAACCAGACCTACCACCATCCAATATCTCCAGAGTCCAGAGTCCAGCAGCCAGCTACGCTTTTTCGCTTTTTCCGTGCGTGCTTCATATCTCCAGCTAGGTCGGGTACCTAGGCACCTACTTACCTACCTACTCCGTACAGTATCTCCCCTACCGCTCTACCATACGAAGAAGTACCCCTAGTAGGTTCCGAGGTACCGTGCACGTTATTTTATTATTATTATAGTCTTCAACTGGAAGGGGGGCAAAAAAAAAAAACAATAATAAATGATATTATTTTTATTATTTCATAAGATTTCTGTATCTACAGTTCCTACTCTACCTACTACCTTACCTACCATGGAAATTTTTATCTTTTTTTCACCGCGAACCTTTCCTTGATAAAAAGTTCCATTGCCCTTCCAAACCCCTTCAAACCCAAGCCTTCACAGTTCCAACCCTCAAAGCCTTCAGAAAAAAAACCCGACCACAAATCAAGATATATAGGTGTATATATAATATATATATACATATATATTATACATATATACATATACCTTAGCTAGGTGCCTTACCTACATACCTACTACCGACATACTACCTACCTACTTACTTCAATATACGATACCTCCCTCCCTCACTCCGTCCATAAATTTGTCCTCACCACTTTTTACACTTCCTACCACATCCATCCTCCACCCACAACTGAGATAGACACCTCTCAATCCACCACCCAACTTTTCCAATTCACTTTGCGGTCTATGAAATCACACTACCTTCCATTACCTGCTCACATTCACAACATTATACACAGATTCAACAAATTCTCATTCCTCGGATCAATTCCGAACCAGTAATTTTTGTCATTTTATTAACCAACTCCTGGGTACGTACCAATGATATTGTACACATAACAAAACCTTAAAATTAGCCTCCTCCTTCTCATTCTTCTCCCTCCCGGTCTCCTCTTTTCCTCTCCTCTCTTCTCTTCTCTTGGGCGGTCGGACAAATAATAATAATGGACATGGAATAATCTTAGAACTTAGAAGCTTTAAGATACTTCCAGAAGTTCTATTTTGAAATTTCCAAAAAAGACTAAAACTCATACTATCTTTCTTAGCTTCACTAGCTTTTTTCATCATCCTGGATCTCTTCTTTTACAAAGTCACTCAAGTTACCCAAGTTACCCAACCTTGTTCTGCTATCCGATACTTTCATACGACTCCCGTCCCTTTTCACAGCCAGCCAAGCCAAGCTCAATATTTATAAAACCTTATTATTCCTTACTTGATTTTCAGCTTTCTTCGCTGTAAAAAAGCGTCTTTCCCTTCACAGTGACGCAGCAACTTCTAGGTAGGCTAGCTGCCTGCCTCAGAAGAGCTGCAGTCACTTTACAACTTTTGGTGCTGGCGACGTTAAGAGGATGGCGTTGATACTGCCCAAGGGCATTGTGGTCAATTCCCCGCAAATTGGGAGCACCATTGAGGGAATCAAAAACGACCCTTTGGATCTTGCGGATATTGCCCGATTCTGGAAAGGTACTTTTCATCTCCTAATTCAAGATAGAGTATTAAGCTTATTCTCTCATAGTTTACACCACAACAAAACGAAGACTCCTCGATCCTACAGCTGAGCGTTTGGAGAATTATTGGTGGCGAATATGGGGAAGTCGACGTCGAGAGCTGAACGCTTCAACTGTTGCTCGACTTTTCGTACATATTTCAGAGGGAGACACCTTTGTGCTACTCAAAGGGCCACCTAATCGCTATGAAAGTGAAACACCAGTGGTATGCAAAACCTTTCAATGAGCCATGAAGTAATACTGAATTTTGGATCATCAGAATAGCGCAGCCTGTATTGGAAAAACTGCCTCGACTACCTCTGTTGCTCGTGCGCGCAACCAGAGCCGACCAAGAACCACACCGATATCAGTTTCCCGGACACCCGCTCCCATGCCACCCCCAATACTAAAAAAGACCAGAGGTCCTTCTGGAAATGGCCCTCGACCGACTGCACGTTTCATATCCCCTGCAGTTTCAGAAGACGAGTCAACTTCTGGTAGCACGAACAAGCATGTCGTAGTACAATCACCTTCACCACCTCTTGAGCAGACGAGTACCACCGACGAGAAGATCGAGAAAGAGAAGGCTGACAGGAAGTTATTGCCTGCACCGGCAAGTAAGAAATTTGTTGCTTCAGCTTCCAAGAAGAAAAGGCCAATTGTTGTCAGACGGCAGAGTTCGCAAACTTCACAGTCCTCAAATGATAGCGCAGCAAGAGTTCCGGGTGGACAAGGACAGCAAAATAGGAATTCGGGAAGGCCACAACCGTTGTCTTTACAGCCCACCAGAAATCAGAATACGCAGGAGAACATACCCCCACGATCTACAACCTCACCTACGAAACGAAATCCCTCCAAATCGGGCGCTCCTATTCGGGGTGGTTCGCGAAAACTTGCAAGTACTCGCGAGGAGAGTGTCGAGTCGGTAGAGCCTGCCCAGCCTGGTCCTTCGAACAACCTTCAGACAGTAGTAAATGATCAGGTTCCGGCGCCATTAGTTAGCGAGGCGGAGTTCAAGGTGCAAAGAATGCTTCTCGACAATTCTAAAACACCCAGCATGTTACCATCCGAGACTCCAAGTCCAGATTCTCAGGCATCAATCACATCTAAGGATTCGAGCAGCAGTAAACCCCTTGGGTATAGGAAGATAAGTGGAAGGCATCTTTTGCAACACCAATCTAAGGGTATCGTCAGCTCGGCGCCGACGTTGACTGATGCTACTGGTCTTCTCGATTTAGGCAATGGTGGTCATAATACAACAGCGCCTGCGTCTCCAGAGAGGCCAGGCAAGGGCAAAGCTCGAGCTCTTGTGAAAGATCTCTTTACAAAGAGATCAGTGCCACAAGTAGCACCGTCCAATGCTTTATCAGAGAGTGTAACATCGGGATCTTCGGGCCCTCTCAGTAAAAGCAAATCACAGCTTTCATTCTTGCTCGAACGAGATCAAGCTAGGAGTTCCGAGCCTAAGGCATTGCCGAATAAGGGGAAACAAACCATGAAATAAATTTGCACGCCATACACGAAAAAATCAACACATGATTTGTACATATATGATGGATTGGGGAAGAGAATGATACACACGATGAACAAAAGTGTTTCCATGGCGCTTCGTTTCTATTGCTGCATTAGAGGAGCGTTTGGAACAGGTTTGCTATTGGTGTCATGGATTTTGAGGGTCGATAGGGTTGCACCTGGCTACGGAGTTTTTGGGAATGATTGCATTTGGGAATGGAGCCTTTGAATTTTCATGACTAGCGAGGAAACATTAGCATTCATTGTATACATGCCAGATACATACAATACAAGTAATTGATAACTATGCCCTGTGAGTTGCGCGTAAATGTCAAAAATAAAATAAAATAAAATAACAAAGTGTACCTACCTACCGGTACTGTCTAGACTCGAACTATCCGGATAAGTCATGGATGGCATTTGTCAATATTCCGAGTTACAAGTTACATGATGACTATTTGTAGGTAGGTAAGTAGGTACCGTATTCCAAA
The DNA here is from genome assembly GCA_025890175.1 of Ciborinia camelliae. Lineage (NCBI taxonomy): Eukaryota > Fungi > Ascomycota > Leotiomycetes > Helotiales > Sclerotiniaceae > Ciborinia > Ciborinia camelliae. Next base: position 1,551,466 of record JANPYM010000002.1, read on the forward strand.
CGCGTTTATTCACATGTGATACTCGACATGAAATGAAACCGCATTAACCTACTTGCATACATACATACTAGGTAGTCCATACACACTATGCATATCCGATTGGGTAGGACGGGTAAAGATGACCGACCCGATCCGACCTTTTCCCCTGGAGATCTCCCTTGACCTTGGTCTTGGCCGCGGCCGCTTACCTAGGAATATTATATTGTGCACTTTTATTAATGCGGGTGTAGGTGCAGCTGGTGGTGCAGCTGGAGGTGTGTATAGTGTGTGGTGTATACTAGGTAGGTAGTGTAGGTAGGAATGCGGTGTAAGATGATAAGAGATCGCGATTGCGATCCAAGTAGGTGGTGGGTGCTATTTTGGATTAGAATTGATTGGTGGGTATTCACTTGTACCTGCTCGCTTGCTTGCTTTTAAATCATCTCTCTCTTCCTTAATTGATTGAACACTTTATTTCAAGTGTCTAGTTATCTTTACTTTGCAGCATATTATTTTATCCCGTGGAGCTCTGTCTGGTAGGTTTTGATCTTGGAACTGATGAAGCAAAAACTGTTATGCCTGCGTCAGTGCGCAGGGGGCACTTGTAGTGGAAGAAGATGCCACAACAGCGGCCACTGGAAGGGATATCGTTGTAAAGAATTAAACTTTATAACAAGCAGCGGTTCCATACTGAGAAAACCCCATTTGTTGTACTATGAGAGATCATATCATCTTCTTAACACGGTAGGACACATAGAGTGATTTTCTATTCTATCTAGCATGTCAAATGGAATATAATTTAAAGAAGCCTTCCACACTCCTCGGATTCAACCCGAGGAAGACGGCAATGGGGATGATGGAGGGGATAGCCAGCGCAACCCGTCGTCGTCCTCATGCCTTCATTCTTGCTTTACTTCTCACTTCGATTTTCTTGTTATATCGTTCGCTCCAGGCCCCTACTGCTGTGCATGTTTTGCAACCGGACTCGGAGGACATGAGTGGCAGGTTTGGATTCGATGGAACGTGGAATTATACAAGGGATTATCGGAATTTGTTCTTGACGCAGAGACAATGCGATCAAGCATTTCCCGGATTGTTTGAGGAAGTGGAGAGGCCGATGAAGTTGAGGATGGAGAACAAGGTTACGAGGAAGGAATTGGATGATACACCGGCGCTGAGGGGGTTTATTAGGGCTATGATTTATGATCAGCAGGTTTGCAATTCTCTCTCTCACACACACACCTTTTTGTGGATGAATAATGGAAAAAAGGATTGGGGATGCCAAGTATAAGCTGATGATAGGAGTATAGTTATACATAATCGATACACAAGGGCAAATATACTCCCGCGGTCTAGCTACCCTCCATGCGCTCCAACGCGCCATGCTCACCTCCCCAACCCCCCTCCCCAACATCGAATTCACCATGAACGTCAACGATGCACAAGTCGGACACGCGCAATGGCTGTACGCACGCCGAGCACACCACGAGGAAACGTGGCTCATGCCCGAATACGGCTTCTGGGCGTGGCCGGAAACGAAAATCGGGAGTTACGGAGAAGCGCAGATGAAAGCCATCCTCACCGAGAGCGAATGGCCGTGGAGTCGGAAGATCGATAAATTGTTGTGGCGCGGCGGCATGGTGCATCTCGAAATTCGCAGGAAGTTTCTCCGTGCTGTGCGGGGGAAGGCGTGGGCGGATGTTAAGACGTTGGATTGGCATGATAAGGCGAGCATGAAGAACGATTTGAAAAGTATGGATGAACATTGCCAGTATAAGTTCTTGGCGCATACAGAAGGGAATTCATATTCGGCGCGCTTGAAGTATTTGAGGAATTGTAGGTCGGTGATTGTGGCGCATAAATTGGAGTGGATGGAGTTTTTCCATCCGTTCATGAAGAAAGATGGGCCGGAGCAGAATTACATTGAAGTGGATAGGGAGTTTAAGGGATTGGACAAGACGATGGAGGAGTTACTTGAGAAGAAAGACGGGCTGGAGTTGCAGAAGATTGCGGATAGGAGTGTGAAGGTTTTTAGAGAGAGATATCTTACGCCTGCTGCTGAAGTTTGTTATTGGAGAAGATTGATTTGGGGTTGGAAAGAAGTTATGGGGTTTGATGTGGAATTCTTTGATGTGTCGGGGGGAGAGAAGAAATGGAGAGGGGTTCCTGTAGAATCTTACCTGTTGGAAAGGAGATTGGAGTGGGATCCTTATTAGTTGTATAGTACGAATAGGTGTTTACGGCGTTTCTTTCTTTCGGGACTAGAATGTTTGAATGGTAGGCGGCCTCTCACATTCATATATTATGTTATGAAGAAATGGGATCTTGACATATGTATGTGTAGGTAACTTTACGAAAGCGATAGATATACATTCATATACTCAGAATATATTCTGTATTAATGCAACTTATATTACAAAAAGGTAGTAAAGTAAAATACGGCTAAGTGCAAAACAAACTCAGCCCATCCATCAATAGACCGTCTACAGAGATACCATTTCCCCCAAAGATCATATATTCAAAAGTGGCAGTATATATATATAACGTACAATGTACATAGGATAGAATAGAAAAATCCACGGTAAATTCCCAAAGTACCGTTCCGTTCATCCATCCCATCCATCTCATCTCATCCCATTCGATCCCATCTCTTCTATTTCCGTCCGATCCTACATTACACCGTCATGCATGGTAGACACATGGCATCCTCCCTCCCTCCCTCATCCTCCCCCCTACCATCGACCCAGCTTACGATATGATCCATATGCATGAAATCTTATAATTGCATGGCCAATTCCCACCATGGCTAATTCCATGTACATTATTGTATATGATTGTACATGCCAAAATCCCTTGGGCTACCATAACTTGTGTTCATAGTAGGCCTAGATGGATGATTTAACTACCTAGGTATACTATATTATATGTAGTATATCATTAAAAGTGTGGAAAATTATTTGGGTACGTGGGTAGGTACCTTGGGTTACGAAAGTACAACCACAACATGGGGGATGAATGGAAATGTTACTAGTGTAGGTAACGTAAGATACAATATGGTTTTCTCAAGAATGAGATGAGATGAGATGAGATAAACGCATGTAGAACTAGGTATCATTATCATTATTATATCCTCCAATAAAATAAAAATAAAAATAAATATCAAACCCATCCCATCCCATCCTATCTCATCCCATCTCATCCCAACCCAACCCGACGATAATCTTCCAATCCCCTACCCAGCTGGCTACCTACCTAGTATTCACCTAATTAGAGGTATTCACCGCAAACAAAAATCCCTCAAATTCACCTACCTACCTACCTAGCCTTCCTTACCTACCGCGCATCCCAAAGCAGCCAGAGCCAGAGCCAGAGCCCCCAAAAAAATCATCCAGCTTCATCGTAGATTCCGGGTTCGTAAACGTCTGTTTTCCGCTTAGTCCGATTCCTCTGGTTACTGGTATGGGATGGGATGGGATGGTAATATACCCGAGAGATCCCTTTATCAAGGATATGATACGATAGGATAGGATAGGATAGGATATGATACGATATTCTGGGTAGAATCAAGGATGGAATCAAGGATAAAATCAAGGATACCGACCGACCGGAAAGCAAAGAGCTACATCCCCAAGGGCCGATATTCAAGGCACCATTGGTAACCTTACACAACGTTTTTGGGGGGAGGGAAAGGGAAAGGGAAAGCGGAGGTGGAGGTGCGTGGGTGGATGGATGGATGGGTTGGTAGGTAGATAGGTAGGTAGATGTTGAGCTGAAAAATAGATATTATTTTGAGGATTTTTTTTGGTATCTGGATGGTTGGATGGTTGGATGGAACGCAGCGTGCTTGTTAACCTGATGGGTATGATGAAATAGGTATTATCGGATGGGTGGGTGAGTGGTAAAGTGGTAGATAGTAGAGCGGATTGCTGGATGGATGGATGGATTGGATTGGATTGGATTGCACGAGAAGGAAAGGGAAATCTCGCTGGGTAGGTAGAAAAAAATAAATGTATGCTTCTATTTGGATTGGATTGGATTAGATTGAAAGATTCGACATCGACATCGAATTCAATCCCCATCCTTTCGCGTGTTTCAATAATACCAGATTCCCATCAGATTATTGATTGATCAGTACAGTAGAAGAGATAATCTATTCCAATTTCCCATGCACCTCAATCATCCACCCACTCTCATTTCCCCAGGGCCCCAATCCACCTTCTGCTCATTCATGCACTTCTCCAAATTCCCATTCATGACTCCCTCCCACAAGACTCAAGCCAAGACACTTTTCATATTACTCCATGGCGGAGAAAATGACTGATAGCGTGAAAGAAGAATAGTCAAGTAGAGTACTAGAGTACTCAAGCTAGGTAGTAGAGACACAACGTGGCATTCAGGGTACCTCGCCATGATTTTTGATCCATCGTTAGGGCTGTGCATGCTACGCAGGGAAAAAAAATTTGCCTCGACTTGTTCCGGGTCCACCGTACCTGAAGAGAATGCAGCTTTGCAGCTTTGCAGTTTTCTTTTCAGGTACGATGGCGTACGGTGCTGTACAGTCTGTACTGTGATAATATGGAATGGAATAATAATGGAGGAATAATGGATTCCGTACTACCTACTGCTGAAATGCTAATTCGCGTGTTAAGAATTTCAGTATGAACCTAATGAAGAGAGTGGTATCGATCGGCAAGAGGTCGTAGGTACTAGGTACCAGGTAGGTAGGTACTCGCAGTCCCTAGGTAGGTAAACGTCGTAGGAGTACATACAGTAGTAGGTATACGGAGTAAACGAGGTACCTAGGAGTAGGAGTCACAGAACGTTCCAAAACTCTTTTGAATTAATCTATTTTGCCTGTAACTTTTTCTTCTCTAGTGCTTTCTTTCTTGGATGGCGTTGATGGATGGATGGATGGAGATGGATGTACCTATGGATGGATGGATGAATGAGTGGCGTCGACAACCTATTTTCATCTCTTATTATTTTACTCTATATAGATAATTACCTAGGTACTCTATGAATAAACATATTATTATTACCTACTATTATGTTCGTCAACTTCTTCTCTCTCTCTTTCTCTCTCTTCCATTTCTCCTTTCTCCTTTCTCCTTTTCCACTCGCTCTCCTTTTCTTCACCGGTGCTTGCTTCACACTCACCAGAAGAAAACTCGTTGATTGTCCATCCTATCTCCTATATATATTTTCCATATCCGTAAACTTCCATTTATAAATATCCAATTTAAAGAGATTTGCACACATAAACTCAAGTCAACTCACCTACCTCCCTAGTCCTCATAAACCTTACCTTACCTTACCTTACCTACCCACTCATCGACGATCGAGAAAAGAATACATTATTCTGGACACATTCTAGCGCCAAGCAATATCCGCCCGGGGAGGAAGAATAGATGATCCGAACATTGAATGATTAGAAGCTGCTGCAATCAACTACTGGAACTGGCAACTGCACCACCAAAACAGAAATCGCATTAGATAGGTACCAAGACGGCCGGGGGGATACGGTACAGTACTGTGATTTTGCGCCGCCTCACGAACGAGCCAGCGAACGATACGATACGATACGATAGGATCCTTCCTTCTATCAAACTTAAACTTCACTCAACTTCTTTTTCCTTCTTTTACTTCCATTGTTCACTTGTTCACTTCTTCACTTCTTCAATTTTTCACTCCCTTCGCTTCTTCACTTCATTGTTAATTTTATCGCTCGAAAAGATATACTGTATACTGTTCCTGTCTAAGGAATCTTCTACAATTACGTTTATATATAACCTTACCGGCATAACCCAAAATCGAGAATAGAATCAGAAGAAGAAAAAACTATTCCACCATCACCCACTCACCAAGTCACCACTCACTACTCCACTCCTCACCACTTACTACTCACTACTCACGGAAACTTAGACCACTGTCCTCGACCGGATACTCTTTTGGTTACCTACATACCGGTCGGTACTCACAATCTTTGGAGGGAAAACACTCCTACACGCGCGTCAACCCAAACTCTCTCTCTCTCTCACGAGTTCAACGTTCAGCGTTCAACATTCAACGTTTAACGTTCAATCTGCATATCGCATTTAAGCCTTCAACAAGTGCTGCTGAGCTTATTAACTTTTAACGTTTTTTTTTTGGTTTTTTTAACAAAAATTTCATCCTCTGGGAAGAACTTTGAGTTGCCATCCGATTTATTTATTTATTTTGACATTATATATTTCACATTTACTTTGCTTTTTTGAGGAGAAGAAGAAGAGGAAAGGAAAGGAATCTTTGCATGCGATATATTTTATTCGGCAGGGGAGAGTGAAGATCGCTTTGGATTTGGGAGGTCTCGTGCAGTGAACTTGGGAAATCATACGTCCGTTACGTACGTGTGATATCTATCTACGATATAGATAGATTGAGTAGGAAGAGATATCAGGGGGATTTTACAACTACCTGTCGAGATTTTCAAAGGAGACATAATTTATCAATTATTTCAACATGGCGTCGAGGAATTCACGGTAAGTTTTTTCTTCTTTTACTTTTACCTCCGAACTTCTTAATTTTTGGTTGTGGTTGGTGCATGGAACGCACGGAGCTATGAATCAGGGGTAAAGCTTTTTTTATATTGGGGTTCGGAGAGATAGCTGGCTGATGTGGTGATTGGTGATTTTTAGTAGAGATTATCACATTGTGGTTTTGGGTGCTGGTGAGTTTTTTATTTCATTTCCCTTTCCTTTCCTTGCCTTTCAAATCATTCACACGAGTAATGATTGGATGAGGAAGAGTTATCATCCAAAATAGGATATTGATGGCTAATTATTTTTTTGTTTATCTTCAAAGGTGGTGTTGGTAAGAGTTGCCTAACTGGTAAGGATACTTTTCTTGCTTATTTGCCGAGTCTTTGACCCACTCATCCTCCGGAGAGTAGAGTTTGGGGATTGAAATTTTGAAGTTTTGAGTGGGGAGGCGACGTGTGGGAGAGAATGAACGGGGGGAGATTTGAGAATTAGAAGACTTCGAAAGAGAAGAGTACTGATTTATGGGATGTCTCTTTTTAGCGCAGTTTGTGCAGAACATTTGGATTGAAAGTTATGATCCAACGATTGAGGATTCATATCGGAAGATAATTGAAGTCGATGTGAGTTTACTGGGGTTCCTCGGCTTGGCAAATGGGAGAATAGGGAGAGTGGGGAACTTTGTGCTAATGGGGCTTTTGGACGGATAGGGACGACAATGCATGTTGGAGATGTAAGATATATCCTATCTTGTTATAGATTGAAGAGGTCGATACTGATATGAAGATAAAGATTAGATACCGCGGGAACGGAACAATTTAGTAAGTCCTCTCTTCCTTCATTTCACATGTCACATGATACACATACATAAACTAACAACCTTCCAGCCGCCATGAGGTACCTACAATCCCAATCCCAATTCCTCTACCCCCCTCTCTCTCAACACTCATTAATCCACCCCCTCTAGAGAACTCTATATGAAAACCGGTCAAGGTTTCCTCCTCGTCTTCAGCATCACATCCCAAAGCTCTCTAAACGAACTCCGCGAACTGCGCGAAACCATCTTGCGCATAAAAGACGAAGATAATGTTCCCATAGTAATTGTGGGCAATAAAAGTGATCTGGAACAAGATCGTATGGTCAGTCGACAAGTGGCTTTTAACGTTAGTCAGAGCTGGGGGAATGCGCCGTATTATGAGACGAGTGCTAGGAGGAGGGGTGAGTTATTATTTTCTTTTCCCTTTTTTCTCCTGTTTCTTAGAGCCTGGGGGGGTTCTTTTATTTGGGGGGGTGGTGGAGTGAGGATGAATGAGGGTTGAAAATAGTTGGGTTTGACAGGGACTAATGGAAGAAAAATATAGCAAATGTAGATGAAGTCTTTATAGATCTCTGCAGGCAAATTATCCGTCGAGATAATAATCGATCGACGCCGGAATTTGATGATGAGGTTCATTCGCCGGTGGACAAGAAACACCATCGGATTAGAAGGTTGGGGAGATGTGTTATTTTATGATTGTATTTCGAGGGAGGTGATGGATGGATGGGTAAGGTGGTAATTTGAAGATTTGAGGAAGAAATGGATGAGAGGGGTTTAGGGGAGGTGTATCGACGGAAACGATGTGGAGGTGGAAGTGGATATAAATACTTCTGAAGGATAGGATTTAAGCTTTAAGATTTTAAGAAATATCGAGCAAAAGGAGGAAAGAGGAAGTGGGAAGTGGAAATGGGAAAGTGGAAATGGGGACGAAGATGGAAAGTCAAAAAGATACTATACCACTCCCAGTAGAGGCAGTCGCAAATACGATATGAGAATGAGAGGAGCACATTATCTTCAATCCGCATTTTCAATACCCAAGCAGGCCCGGGAAGAAGTTGAGAATGCATTCTTTTTTCAAGCGAAACCCCGAGGAGAAAATCAATATATGATTATGATATTTAAATCATCACCCCCCCCCGCCACCTCTACCCCACCTCTCCCTCTCTCTCCACCCATTCCATTCTCAGGTTTTCAGACCCAAATGCTCGAAAACTTGAAGTGAAGATCGCAAGATCGCAAGGCTTGAATGTGAAATATATATATGAAACATCTTGACTCGAGATCTGATATGGTATCTATCTATAGTATCTGTTGGATACCTAGATACCTAGATACCTAGGTAGTGTCTATTTATCTCTCTTCTCCCTCCCGGGAAGGACTTGAATAGATCCAATTCAATAAACGAGTAGGGAATTGGCGAGGAGTTCAAGTGAATTAAGAAAGAGCCCGGGTGAATTAAGCGCGGGAAGAGCATGCGTGAATTCAGGCGAGGAAAAGATAGAAGCGAAAACTGGAGTGGAGGTAGTTGGGATATATATAAATATTCACCATGGATGTTGGACTAGGTAGGTAGGTAGGTAGGTAGGTAGGTACTTTTTCCTTCGGCTTTTGATAGGTAGGTAGCGTTGAAGTCTTTTGCGGGCTGAACGAAACGTAACGTCTGATTGCACGAGAGGGTTTAGATTTAGATTTGGATTCTCTTATGTGACTAGACGAGAAGAGAAGGGAAGGGAAGAGAAGAGAAGAGAAATGATAAGTTGGAAATATTTCCAATATTCAGAATGATTGATATAAGGTATCGCTATATTTAAGATGTCTCTTCTCATATGTTCAGATTGCTAGGTGGGTAAGTAGGTAGGTACCTAGGTAGGTATATCAACCTTTCCAGAATCTTTGTTCGAGTTACCCAGGTACCTATATATTGATATCCATCCATCTTCCATGTCCCTGGGAACCCACCCTCTAGCTACAATACTCACGAGCCGAGAAATTATATTTCCGGCCAAGGAAATTTAAGGAATGAATATCCATCCATCAAAGAACAGCGAAAGAAAGTCTTCCATGGCCGTCGAGAGTTCTTGTAATTCAGAACTCCGGGGGAAAAAGGAAGATCTCATTACTCGCCCGTACTTATAGAAGACAAAATCGTACAATTACAATTGTCATGCGGAGGCCTAGCCTTCAAATCCGAGAAGGAAACTGTGAGAAAGGTCGACTGTTTACCTAAAGAGACTATGGGTTAGTTAATATTTGAGATCGTTCATAACCCGGAATATGGGGTTTCAATCAATAATCCGATTCGGTGTGAATCCGACATTCAAGTACTGGGTTTTACCCAGCCCGCAGAACGCATGGTGTTCCATACCATCCATGATGCTCTATGTGTCTTTGAATGTTGAATGTTGGCATATCATACCCAAATAATTCACAGCCCAAAAGAAGAACCAAAGACCATCTACCACTAACAACAAGATATGACTATTCGGCCGTCAAGACAATAAATCAACACATCTACTTAGGTGGTTCAACTCTTTGAAATAAATATCCATGCCCGCAAACTCGAAGCTATTCTCTCATGGCTACAAGTATAGTTTTCCTAGAAAACGTGTACGAACTTCAAGTCCGCCTTAGGAAATGATGCCTCCGACATGATAGTTCATGTATAATCATGCCTGCACTTGCAGTCGTATAGGAATACAGCAATTTAAAATGGAACATAAACAGATGGAAAGAAAAATCGTATCCGAATGTATTGAATTCAAGATAAGTATCTCATCCCAATCCGCGTATAAACATCACTCTCACATGCATCCCTCGACTTCCCCCCTGCAGAATACCCCCACTTCGGGGACCTGGTAGGCTGCAGCCCAGAACAATTGAATCGACCCCCACTCGACACATTCTCTTTCAAGCTCTTCCTCGTGCCTGGAGCCACAATCACCCCCCCCCCCCCAAAAGCCATTCAAAAAATACATAAAAATTCCAAAATCCCTCGACTCCCCTTCCCATCCCCTTCCCAAATCGGATCACCCCTTTCGCTGGCCCGAATTTTTGCCGAAAAACCTTTCGGCCACCATTTTCAGCATCAAAACAATATTAATCCAAAAAGCAAGCAGAGAGTCTCTTCACCAGTACCTCAACCGTGAAAAGAATACAAAATACACCCCAAAAACGAAAAAGTAAATGCAACCACGGCGAATCGAACGCCGACCTCCACCTTGGAAGGGTGGAATCCTAACCATTGGACTATAGAAGCTTGATATCTCGAAACTGGATGTTTGCTTTGTTTGATGACAGTTGGTGCCAAATTTGAAATCATGTAAAAGACAAATAAACTGGAACAAAGGTTTTGTCAGACAGCAGTTGTGATTGGTTCAATAATTGAACTTTTTGTGTGGGACGAAGCGATTAGGAATGGAAATTAGCTAATGGCTATTCGGAGTCTGGAAGCTTATTGTATTGCTAAAAGGCATTTGCGATAACGATAAGAGCAATAGTTTATGTCTATCTAGATGTTATATAAGATATTGGACTTCTATATGAGATGCTTTTGTAATGTAGGTTGCTAAATACTTTGTGGTAGAATGGTCCAATGTTATAGAAATTAAAATGGCAATAATATAAGATACTGAATGCGAAGATCTGTAAATAGAACCACTGTACCTGAAGCTATTCGAGGATTTCGTAATATAGACATTCCAACTTGGAAATTCTAGATTTAAGGGGTTTATCTCAAGGTATTAAGATAATAGTAGTGATTGTTTATGAAACTTAAACATTCTGAGGTTTTAATCTTGTAATTTTTAGATGGTAGCAATGTCTGTCTGACCAGTGTCTGTCCGTAAGCTGATTGAATGTTTTAAGGTTCTCACCACATGGTATTTGGATGGTCGTAATGGCTGTCCGTAAGCTGATTGGAGATGTGAAGCGTCTCACCCCATGTGAGTGGTTGATCATGAAGTGCTTCAAACGTTGGATCTTACATGTTCGGTTCGGTGTCTTAGATTTTTCAAATACTGAAGACATTGGTAGGTTAGTAGTTTGGAAGAAACTAACCAATGAATCCGCGCACATGCCGTATCCTTTCTCCCATTTCCGGAAGTCCAAGCTGAGGTGAAATATAATGGCCAATGCTATATTAGATCAAAAGCCTCTTCTCTGGGGAAGAGTCGAAGAACACCCGGAAGGACCATCGTCAGCCGCACCTGACACCAATGACGATAAGCTGATGTACCCCTCATATTGACATTCCACTGTAACTTTCCCGAGATTTCGTGATGCAGAAAAGCAAGCTCGTCAACATACGAGTACCAGAAGAGAAAGAATCATAATAAGCAGGTACCGAAGTATCAGGCCGCATAATGAATAATCCACCCGTTTGATATGAGACAACCAACCCCGCCTAGGGGAAGTTTCCAATGTTTGGAAATCAACGGTAAGGTTGTCTGTTGTTCCAAATTTTGGGAATTTGTGTGAATACCGAAAGTCTAGAACGCCACAACCAGATTAGTAGCACGTTTCAAAAGATTCGTCATGTATATCGATCTGTCAAATAACTTATCAGCGGATCAACTTTACTACCAAAACAATAGATTTTGACACCTTCACAAACCCAAGATGGCGGGGTTGGGTTTAGTTCTCATGGCCATTCAAATCCTCCAGCTCTTATCGACCCAACGATTCGTTTGTACTGTACTGTAGTAACTGTACATCCCTACTATCGGTACTCCTTGTCTTCCTCTTCCTGTACTCCGTGCTTTCAATTTCAAGCCTTGTGTTAGTCAAGAAACCAAGAAACCAAGAAACTGAAGGGAGGGTTGCATCTTCCGGTTAACAATCCTTGATCCTTGTGAAGTAGTGAAGTTGGCTGGAAAAGGATTAGTAATTTGGGTGAAGCTTGCATCTGCAGGGTTTTGGTGAGAGGTGGGACAACACCTGGGCAGCTTTTCGAGCCTTCGACCTTTTTAGTCAGCGTCAAAGCTCCTTTTCTGTGCTGCTTCAAATAAGTTCCCCCCTTCAATGTTTCCCCACCTGCATCCATCTTCCAAGGTTATTATTATTACACCTTTTCCATCTTTCCCATGATACCCACTTTTCCGCCCCAATAATAATAATTTGGCATCATGGTCCCGACTCCCGTAGCCTCCCGTAACCCGTTGTTGGACTTTGGGTAAAAGATGAGAGAAGGAATACGGTGCACATGCTGAGACGTGCGAGAGGGATATATATATATCCCATTAGTGAATTATGATAATGAATGTGAATTTGATCAATGGCTTTTCTGGATGGTTCGGTTCGTCATACATACCATACCATACCGTATCATATCATATCATATCAGAGAATCTTTTTGGCTTCGAGTTCGAGTTCGTGGCTTGTCTTGCGATGTGAAGATATACTTAACTTCTCTGTACTCTAGAAATCCAGATTGAAACCAAATGAGGATCGAATAAAGTTTCGACTGTTTGAGACATTCCCACGGGTTGCGACTCCATGTATCAAAGAAACCCTGAGAGTATTGCCTTTTAATTAAATTCCCCTTGACCTTTGGAACCAATCAACCTGCCAAAAGTGCTGAGCGTTTATCGAGAATCCGTTTGGTGTAACGGTAACAAACACTTCTGCGACTGTTAAACTTATCACTCGTGGCATCCTAGCTCAACTGAAGCTACCTAGGTAACCCTCCAAGAAAAACCATTGAATGCACGCTGCCTATTCCTGCAAAAGACACTTGTAAGATTCCATGATATGAGACAAAAGACTGGAAGGAACACTGTCCAATATATATTATCGAGATGAACAATCTGAAATGGTCCCGACAAACGATATTCCATACTCCATACGCGGAATAATTATTCCCACCGCAGGACCAATAGAAGCAAGCGTCAAAGAAATAATTCCTCGAAGGGTATTACAAAAGCGAAGAAACGAGAAATGTGTACGATGGATCTCTTTATTATCCGAATTAGGACGAATCGGAGAGGAAACCAACTTTTCTTCTGTCAAGTTTCCGAGAATCGATTAGTTTCACAACCTCGAGATATCATTATTGACGATCATTGGAGATTCTAGAGGCGTCGTTTGCCTTTGCCCTGCTTCAAGGGTCCAAGGATGTCAAGGATATTTGAGAAGGCTGGTAAAATTACTGGTTAATGAGCGGGAGAAGAAGATGATAGGGTCGTGGATGCGTATATTAGAAGCAGGTATCCGATCAGGTTCCATTGATTTGTTGTTTCCTTAAAAGGTAATGAGGAAATATTAGATTTTGTTTGATATATATATAATATAAAATAATATAATACAATACGAAAGATTGAAGAGAGTAGAAAAACTTTGAAGTAGGTAGGTAGATCTTCTGGAGAGATGATCTCTGCATTAATCAACAATCTAGTACGAGGTCTATGAAAGTTCCCCAGATTATTGCAAATGGATACTACAGTGGGCAGATAGGTGGGCACTGGACATGACAATCAGGGGTATATTGATGGTAGATTTTTATTATTTGCCTTTACTCGGAAAGAAAAGAACGAAGGAAAAGAGAAAGGGAAAAGAAGGAAAGGGAGCATATTAATTATAATTGACAATTGGAAGTAATGGCCATATTCTGATTAGGTAGCAGTACTTAGGTTAGGTATCGATTAAATGATATCTTCCTAAGTATCTATCTACCTACCTTAGGTCCTCTTGTGCAATTCTCCTAGAACAACCTTGGAACCTCCTGCCCGTGTACGTACACGGTTCAGACGGTACAGACGGTGTGGTCGGTACCTTAGATATCTGATAGATTCAACCTATAAAAGATGTTACCAAAATTCCACTCTATTATATCCAAATGATTTCCAAGGTTATTTCCTAAACTTGACTCCCATTTCACATCTACTCACATCTGCAAATACGCCACCTCCCCCACTTTTCAATATATCTATCTATCTTGTCTTGTCTTGTCTAATCGATCTAATCCAAGCTTATTATTCTGTTTGGTGCCTTTGACTATAGGTTCTGTAATATATACGGAGGAACCTTAACCTAGATACCTATATATACCTAACCTTACCTAGGCACTCCAAAGTTTTAAGTTTTTATATTGCTTTCTGGGGTTGAAGCAGGTCGGGGTTGCTTACTACATTATTCCAAGGTTTTCGATATTTTTGCATTATGCATTTCATTTTACATATATTATTTCAGTTGCAGACTTGCAGTGTTCGTAGCCCAGGTGTGTGCGTGCAAAGAAATCCCGCTACGTCTGCATGCTGCACGAACTAAATTAGCTTAAATGTATCTTATCGAGTATTAAACCAATGGAAATTCTTTATTCAAATTTGAAGTGAGAATCTTTCTCCACATCCACATACAATCCACACAATGTTCCAATCCCCAGTCCCCAAAGTAATTTACCCCCCCAAATTTCGAACATTGAATTGAATAGGATTATTTAGGACTACCAGTCAGTCAGTCAGTCAGTCAGTTCTACCAGTTCTACCAGTTCTACCAGTTTTTAGTCTATCATCACAACCTTTTCCTCCCGTCAATACATCATCTTAAGATATCTCACTACACTACACACAAACTAAACTACACTTAAGTCACATCACTTCACTACTCGACACTAACAACTACCATTACCCCTACCCTACCAACAAAAAAGAAAGACGTAAGAAAGAAATCCAGCCACTTCTTCATTCCATCTCATCAAAAAGGAGATCTCCAACCTCCATACCATACCATACCATACCATACCATACCATACCATACCTACTACCTCCCTAGTACTTACTTCTCTTACAAATTGTCGAGTCTCTCAATTCTTACAATTCTTCGTTCCTGGATACCCATTCTTTCTTCAAAAAGGACAAACCAGCCAACCCGTGGACTTCTTATCAATCAATCCACCCATCGCAATCGCAATACCCTTTTTACACTTTTACACTTTCATCTCAACTTTTTACAATAATTAAACCATACACGTGGAATCATCATCTATCATCTAATTCGAATCGCAAGAGATATTTCATCGGTCTAATAAAACCTGGTACAATACCATCAACTATTTCCAAGGAGTTTTGATACACTTTGATACACGCGCTTCATAATAAGAGTGGAAACCGACCTGCCTCGTTCGTTCGGTCGGTACATCGCACGGTCATCATTCATCGTCAGGTACCGCATATCTGACAAGTCAACTTGTACGAATCTTATTATTACAGTCGAGAGAGGCAGAGAGAGAGAGACAGGCAGAAAGAGAGATATTTCAAACAATACAGTTCCAATATTGTTACAAAGCAACCCAACCACACGACGACGCCTTCTTTCTTACTTACTACCTACACCTACCTATCATCCTATCTATTGCGCATACTCCTATCGCCCCCCATACAATTGTGTGAAAGGGAATCAAATCATCCCACACTTCAATTTACCTCATACCAACCTATTTGCGCAAAGGCTTCCTTATCGTTACGATACCAACTCCCTTCACTCCACTCTTAATCTTATTTCGATAATCAACCTTCTCACCCGCATCCGCCCCCTACCACTTGCTGACCTACCCGAACACCACACCACATAATCTTTGAGCGCGTCAAACCAACATTACGGTCGCAAAAGTATCCAAGCCTTTCGTGATCTTCTCACATATTCAATCAAAACTTATTGATTGTTCTGCAGAGCAACAGAGTAAAATATAATCGGAATATTATCAGATTTCGTTTCCGGCGCATCTTCTTTATTTGCGACATCTCAAGTTTCTCAACAATCACAGACTTCAATCTTCAATACTTCAATTCTTTCATTAGAAAATCACTATTTAGTACGACCCCATCCCCAGAGAATGCCATGAACGCTCCGGTGTTTGTCCCACAAGGCCAGGCCTTTCGTCAACCAAACGGCACTCAACAACCATATCAATCCTTATCAATGGCTACGATGAATGCCTTCGCAGGAGATTCATCCTCGCAAAACAACTCACAGTCGGCTGGAGGCGCATCGTTTGCATCAGGACCATGTTCTGTTGTGATCCGATGTTTACCATTGAATACCACTGAAGATGCACTACGATCAATGGTAGTTTGGTCCAAAGAATTCACTGAAGCTGAAGTTTTGTCGCAAGAGAAGTCCGAAGATGCAGGATTCCGATCTGCTGTTCTCCACTTCAAGTCTCATGCGGGCGCGCTCGAGGCCAAAAATATGCTTGATGGAAAACCAAATATCGCAAACGATGCGAATATGATGGTGGAAATATTTTATGGAAGTCCCACTGCCTCTCGTCGATATACTGTCGATACGAACTCAAACCCTGGGCCATCTAGCTCCACTTCCTCCACGGCTTCTTCGGCCGGTCCGACCCCTCGACAACCGTCAAGATTTAATGGCCCCTTCACATCTGCACAAAGAGTTTCGCCTACAAACAACAATGGAAACTATGCAAATAATGAGTTGCCAAATCCCGAGTCGAGCGTTCACTATCAGAGCCTGTTCTCTCCGCAATCTCCAATTGGAAATCATCTCAATGATCGCACGCGCATTACGGGGAAATCATTGATTAATAATGATTCTGTCGATGATGATGAAACAGGAGAACTTCTCAAAGACCCAGTGGCTTATGCCGAAAATGGTGCCGCTTCCATCCAAGGTCGTCGCCCAACCAATCCTCAGATTCCTATCAGTGCACGTATGGCAGGCTTATCTCTGGCGGGCAACAATGCTGCAGGTCCAGCTCCTATGTCTTCTTACAACCCCCAGCAGGCCATGCCATCCATGACACATGCAAACACCATGTCACCGGTATCTCTGGGTAATGGCGGTCCGCCTGTCAATTACCAGCTTGGAAGTCAGCATTATCAACGCCACAACTTCCCACCTGTTAACCCTGCTGACCAAAACCCTCCATGCAATACTTTGTATGTTGGTAATCTTCCAATTGATACGTCTGAGGATGAGCTTAAAGCTATGTTCTCTAAGCAGCGTGGCTACAAACGCCTCTGTTTCCGGACTAAGCAAAATGGTCCAATGTGTTTTGTAGAATTTGAGGACGTTTCTTTTGCGACAAAAGCTCTCCATGAATTATACGGCCATCCTCTACACAACAGTATCAAGGGTGGAATTCGCTTGAGCTTTTCGAAGAATCCTCTGGGTGTTCGATCTGGTCAAGGAATGGTATCGCCGGGCCCCGCAAATGTGTCAGGTGGTATGCAGGGTATGAATGGTGCTATGATGGGCGGCGCGGGAGGAGCTTTCAGCACTGCGAATGGCCCTCCCCCTGGTCTTTCTGCTCCGCCCGGTTTGGGACCAGGCAGAATGGGCTATGCAGGTGTGATGACTTCTGGCGCTATGGGCGGCAGTCAATATGCTGCCAATACATCATTTGGAGGGTCGAATAACTGGACTGGCCAAGGGTTTACGTCGGCAATGGCCGCCGGTGGCCCAACACCGATGATGAACGGTTCTAATGGTGGATTTCCTCCTGCATATATGATGGGACGATAGACGAGGGAATCATCGACATGTAGTGAGAGTTGCGGGTATAACAACGTGTGGTATATCATTTCTGGGAGTTTTGTTTGCTATCATTCACTCTTTCAACCATCAAGTATGGTAGAGTGGTTTCTTTGATTTTATCTTGTACTAGGGTTCATCAAGGGGAGTCGGACGGTGCTGCATCAGGTTGCATTTTTACATACTTTGTAGTGGGGTGTTCACGATCATAAGATTCCCCATACGCGTTGTTGCAATTGTGGGAGTTGCAGCAAAAGCTGGAAAGCAGAGGGTGGCATTTGGCATGGTGTTTTTGATGGACTTTCTTTTTGACCCTGGTGTTTTTGCAATCATTTGTCGCATCTGGCGTACTTTTGCGACTTCAATGGCGCAAGCTGGCTGGCCTGCAAGAGTTCATGCTACCAAAGTATGATTTGAGTACTGCTACAATTAATCTGGGTAAACGGGATGGATCACATGCATAGCACGTTAAAGAGGGGATGGAAAAGGCGTCGGAACGTTTCGTCATTCATCTGGGCATCTACATGAAAGGAAATCACTATGTAACGGATGGCATATCAAATTCGAGGCGATGTGTTTAGCTCGGCATATACTCGCAATCATGGGCGTTTCTGGCATTCAAGGAGTGGAATTTATTGCCGTTTCTTTAGATTTCCGTTACGAAGAGCAATCCTTACACGTGTTTTTAATTGTACGGTTTGCTTCCGAAGTAGGTTCTTGGTCTAAGAAAATATTGCATATTTATTTTATGATGATCATGAAGCCCTTGGCCTTCTCTACGTGAAGTAAATATTCGTGAAAGTATAAGACGAGAGTACTCAATTATCTGACGTGAGTTGAACGTTTCTAAAGATGGCTTCAATTCAAACATCGGACGGTAGCCAAGACTTCTGCTGCCGCTTTAATATTGCAGAGTGCATACATTTGATTTTGTTCATGTGATACAATGGAATATACCGGCGCTAATACATTTTCGCTTATTTTTTTTTCTCTGTGCTCAAGCTCTTCTACAGTTGAAAAGTATTTTTTTTTCTTTTCCCATCAGCAAACATTCAACATACACGACATAATTGTCCTCCACCACACGCCATGGTCGGAGGACTCTTCAATTGATGGTAAGCTTCATCATTCCTTCAATTTCTCTTGCAATTCTTCTATGATGAACATCGTGTCGCCCCTATCTTACCAATGAGCTTATGCTCCCGTGGTGATTAACCTGTCTTAACCAAACGGACTTTCTGATACCTTTTGCAATATTCTTCGCATTCTTGAACCTTTTTAGGAGGATAGCAGATGCTAATTCTTTTGCAGATTTAGTGTAATGATGATTTATTCATAATTGGGCTGGCGGCTCGACCCCACCCGCTCTCGCGCAACCAAGATCTTGGTTGCGCGGCGTTCGGTTTGTTGTTGCTACAATATTTTCACAACATCTCCACGCAAAGGCGTATCAACTGTACGTTATTCCCTTTCTTCCTTCCCATTCTCCGACACTGGGTTCAACCAAGGTACAGTGATGAACAAAACATGTACTATCAAATACAGATCAACAATGACGAATAAACTGGTTCGATTACCTGATAGTACTTTGGTTGAACCCTTCTTCAACATCTATTGATACAATTCCTCCAGCATTATACTGATATTGGGATTTATAGAACTTCTAGCACATCTTAGCATATATTCCTGAACATTATACAGATCAGGTAATTACATTTTTCTCTTTTTCAGATTGAAATGGACAATCATCCATTTGTCGATGATGCAAAAAACATTCCATGCTAAATCCGATAGACTTGTGTCTAATGCGGAAGACAACGTAGACTTTTCATCTTTCACCTGAGGCACTCATGCTATCAGCATACTTCGTTTGATTTGATCCGCAAGTCATATGCTAATACATTCAATAGTGGTTACAATTATCCGATTGATATTATGCGATCCTGTCTCGTATCTCTAGTGATTCAAACAAAAATATATTTCGCAGGAAATCGAAGACCATTACGAGTATTAGTAAGGAGTTCAAGTGAATATGAGCGGCCTTGGTCTGGTATGTTCCAGCACATGGTGTATTGTCACGGCAGGGAGCTCTACCGTGGATGAAAGCAAGTGCGTTGTGGTGGCTTTATCATAGTTTAATAAGTAGCAAATTGAAATCTTGGTTGGCAAATTTACAGTTCCTAATTTCTTCTGATATCTTGTCGTCCCTCTGCAGACAAGGTGAGCTGAAAAATATCGACACCTTTTTGCCTTGACCTATTCTTACCTACCTTGACTCTGTCTCTGAACCTGACAAAAAACCAATCACCACTGTTCAAGTACAAAGATTGTCGCCTTTTGCAAGCTTCGTCATGACCACTCACCGCAACTTAAATTATGGCGATGCTTCTACTGTACTTTAAGCTTCCTGGTCGACGTTTGATAGCTCCTTGGTATGACTTTTTTTAAACCCCTACAGTAAGAGTTTGAGCCCTTCCATCACAGTTTGAGATTCCTTCAGGTTCGCATACCTTCCGGTTTGCGTTCGCGTTTGGGCTTGTTGCTGTTGAGTATTAACATAGAAAGAGGCATGAAAACCCGGTCCAAACACATACATATATACATCCGTATGGATTGCCAGGTCTGGAAAAACTCCAACTTAGCCAGGGTCGAGCGGAGGGGAAGGGAGAGGGAGAAGAAAGATCAAGGAAGTTGAGAGGAGAGCAGGAGATGGCGCTGTGGGTATCAAAATACATGGTGAGAAGAATTTTTCAAGGGAGAGACCTGAGGATTTTTACACGGCTTGAATCAAAATCAATAAAGAACTTAAGACTTCTAGAGGTAGAAAGTTCCTATGCAATATGTCACTTCTAATATGTAGATAGTCAAGTAATAGATAGCTGGAAAAAAAAACTTCATTATCATAATTACAAAAATGTCTATCGGTATATCACTATATAAACCCAAACTCTCGTCTCAATTTTCGCATTTCTCTGCTTCCATTTGCCCCGCTCTTCTTCTTGCCATAATAGGTGAAGTATCCGTTCATTCTCATGTCTTTCCTTCCGTGCATCCATCCCTCCTCCAGATTACACCTGACGCCCTCCCAGTTCCTTTTTAAACCAATGTGGAAGTGTGGATATATATGATTAAGTTCCATCTTTCCTTTGCGTTACTCCTTATCCAAGACGCAGCCTCGACCCATTTTGCTCTCAATCTCCATCTCAATCTTAATCCTGACTCGTGCTAAAGTAATACTCGTCCCACAACCACAAATAATCTTCCACCACACCCCCAATCAAACTCGGCAAGCGGTTGCTCGTCCTATGTAACCACCCTTTGGTAACATTCTCGTAAAACGCACCTCGCAAGGCCCACCATCCCATGGCCCATCCCCGTTTATTCCACTGTTCTTTTTCCAAAGGAGTCGTCCTGTAATTCTCGCTGCGGAGTTGGCGCGCGGCATATTCGATACTGAGGCCTATCGCCCATGGCTTCCAGGACTTGGGATTCTTGCGGTAGTGGCAGAGGGCGATGGCGTAAATGACGGGTTGGAGAATGTGCATGTATTCTGCGTATTGGGAGGGCAGGGTAAGGGGGTTGAGAAGCGAGATGGGCGCTTTGATGTCATCTGCGACGAGGACTTTGGAGAGGAGGTAGTTTGAGATGTCGCTTGGGTTGGGCAGGGTTGGCAGTGTGAGGCCGGTTCTTTTCAATTTGTATTCTTTTCCTTCTCGGCTCTTGCGGAGTTTCTCTTCTTCTCGCATCGCTGCCGAATCGTCCGTGTCGAGCCAAGGGGGTATTTCCTCGGTTTCCGAAAGTGATTCTTCGGGTATGACATCACGTTCGGGGAGGGGTGGTGTAACGAGTGGGCGTCCCTTGGTAATTCTTAATAGGAGCAGTTTACAAACTGCCTTGATAAATTCTAGAAATACTACCACTCTCCATCTAATCTTCTCCCCCTTCCTCTTCGCCATCATCTCCCATAATAACTCGGTATACTGTATCATACTCAGCATCATTGCGATCCTTCTGTACATGAGGTTTCCCTTGACCCAGTACTTGGTATATCGATTATGCGCATTTTGTCTGGGCATACCAGGGAGTTTGGAAAGGGCGCGGGAGAGAAGTGTATCATGGTAGAGGGAAAGTAGCTGGATAGAAGAATGTAGAGATTCGGATGCGAGCTCGGCATCGCGGAAGCGGCCGGGAATTATATAAGTTAGAGAGCGTAAGGCGGATTCGATTTGGGTAACGGAAGATTGGTTTTTGAGGATAAAGTCGGAGTAGAGGTGTAGCGCGTTGGGGATCTTCTCCCGCACGCTTTTTAGGGAGTCCATGATGATGATGCACTCATGGGATGTGTTGAGTATTATGAGCGAAGGATGACTATGGAGAGAGAGAAGACGGGATGCAGTTGTTGGTCGTGAATGAAGGTTGAATTTGGATATGGCGTCCCAAAGGGGGGCTGGAGGTTGATCTAATTTCAATTCTCAGCCTCGGCCTCAGATTGGACACGCACGTGAATTTGAGTGGTGGGTCGGCGATAAGCTAGCTTCCGCTTCCGCGTTACGTCTAATAATCCCTGTTAATCAAAATCGATAAGGCGAGGCGAGGCGCAAGGCGACAGGCGAATTTCGAGATAGAGTTGAAGCTAGCCGGAGCAGACAGACGTTATACCACTTTCTCATAGATATTCTTTTCTTGATTAAACTTAAAACAATACATCATGCCCAAACGTCGAAGATCAAGTACGTGCCAAAATGATCTACCAATAACGAAGAAACATTGTCTTCCACCGAACAAACGCGATCACATCTCTCGTCTTTCTTCCGAACTCCTCATCCGTATCCTTCATAACCTTCCAATTGAGACTCTCCTATCCTGCCACTCTGTCTCTCAACATTTCTATACTCTCTCCCATGATTCCCAACTTTGGAAATCGTTATATTATTCTCGATTCGTGTTACCGCGCGCATTGCGCATACCGGGGATTAAAAACAAAGAAAAGTTGAATTATGGGAAAGGTGCAGAAGTACAAAGGGAGGAGGGGGCTGGGGATGGAGATGGTGATGGTGATAGGTTTCGATTTAGTTCGAGGAGGAGTAGATGGTTAGATGAGGAGGGATTGAGGAATAGAGGGGATGGAAGAGAAACTAATTGGAAGAGACAGTATAAATTGAGACATAATTGGGCGAGGGGGGCTTGTGAGGTTAAGGAGATTGAGATTGCAGAGAGGGGGACTGTACCGGGTATGTTGGTGAAACTGGCCGGGGGAGTGGTAGTTACAGTTGGCGAGGAGGAGGGATTAAAAGCTTGGGATCTTAAGGAGAGGAAATTGATTACAATGTGTGGATTGGGGGATGAGGTAGTACCTACATGTTTAGCTGTTGATGAACAGGATGGGGAAAAAGGGCGATTGGGAATCGTGGTTGGATTCGAAGATGGGGGTTGGGGAACTTGGGTGCTCGATGTGGAAAAGAAGATGTTTATGAGGAAATACAGACATCCACCGAGCAGTAACGGAATGCTAAGTGCGATAGCTTACGCACATCCATACATACTGAGCATTACGGAAGGACGGCTTCTTTCATTCTATACACTCAATCCCGTTGATTCGATACGAGAGTCCGACGATGATGATACTGCCACCAATATAAAAGAGAAAGAATCACAACCACGTCCATATCTCTTAACATCCCTCAAATCACACTCTTCATGGCCACCACTATCCCTCTCCATACGTCTCACCCCCACCACTATCATCGCCTCAATAGCCTATACAATCCCCACTTACCTAAGCGGCTACACCATCTCCATTCAAGAACTACATTTCACCCTCTCTCCATCTCCTGGCTCCCCACCAATCCTCACAACTTCCCGCCTAACCTCCTCTTTCCGCCCTAGTTTCCACCCCTTAACATCCACATCTCCCCTCCCCACCCCCCTCTCCCGTCCAACAACCATCTCCTATGCTCACCCCTATATCCTATCAACACATCCAGACAACACACTATCCCTCTATCTATGTACTAGTACGCGCACCTCGCTGACGCTTTCTCCACCCCAAAAATTGTATGGTCACACGAGTTCCATCTCATTCGCGAGTATTACGACGAGGGGAAAGGCCGTCAGTGTTAGTGAGCGGGGAGGCGAGTTGCGGGTCTGGGAGTTGGAACCGAGGGTTGGTAGGGGGAGGGAGGTGGAAGAGAGGAGCGTAAGAGTACTGGCGGAAGAGGGGAAGAAAACATTTGGGCAAAGAGAGGCTTCGGCTGAAGATGTGGAGAGTAATCATGACGAGAGGACTGCCAGTAGGATCAAAGATGAAGGGAAAAAACTCTGGGTGGGGTTTGATGAGGAAATGGTTATAGTGTTGAAATCGAGCGTCGAAGACTCGGGGTGGGAGTGTAAAGATGCGGATGCGGATGCTTCATCATTGGAGGATGAGCATAATATGCATAATGATGCGGATAACATGGCCCGGGGAAGGGGTAATGCGAGTGGGAATGGGAATGGGAGTATACAACAGAGGCTGGTTATCTACGATTTTACTTGAAATCGTATATATATACAGGCCTGTCCGTACGTTGGAGATTTAAATTAGATACGCGTGTTCGCTCATTACACATACACACACATATATATATAGGTACACATACCAATCCATCGAAAGAGCTACAAGAGTGCTTCTCCCCTGGAGATACCTCCTTTCCCATATCCCAAAATCCAACCTCGATAATCTCCAAACATATGATGAATGATGAATGAGCCTTTACAAATAAACCAACCATCCATCCATCCATCCATCCATCCATCCACTGCACTGCACTGAACTGAACGGCATAATAAGCGTAAACGAACAACTCAATCGCACCCACCTACAATAGTATTACACAAAATCATCAAATCCAATCCAAGCCCATGCAAGAACATGTGGAGCGAGGGAGTCGAGAGCACGCACACTCTATTGAAATTTGATCGGGGTTGGTATTATGTATATACTTAGTTTAGGTACCTACTTACATTTTACATGTCTTTGCAGTTCGGTGTGGTATATTGTAGTACTGTATGGTATATTACTGTACTCTAGATTTGTGATATAGGAGAGAATGTAGAGATATGTATACATAGGGTATACAATATCCTCTCCTCTCCTCTTCTTTTCCTTTCTCATTACTTTACTTTACTTCACCCCCCGCCCCCTCCCCTCCCCTCTCCCCCTTTACAAATCAACCAACCAA
>JANPYM010000002.1:1576497-1637475 GCA_025890175.1 Ciborinia camelliae
CCCTCCCCTCCCCTCTCCCCCCTTTACAAATCAACCAACCAATCAACCATTCAACCAACCAACCAACCAATGATTCAATAATACAATATACCACAGATGCTTTCCATTTCTCAATACCTACCTACCTACCTACCTATATTGTATTATATTTATTTCATCCCTACCTACCTACCTACCTACCTACCTACTCACTGTTGATGATGAAGAAGATGAAGATGATGATGTGGAAGCACGTTATTGGAGCGTCTCGCTTGGATGCAGGGGCGTATCTTCGGCAGTACGGGACGGGACGAGACGAAACGAGACGACAGTTCATTACCTACCTACCTAGACGGTGCTCGAACCAGCGCACGCACACACCATCCCACACCATACTATACTATACCATACCAAGCCAAGCCAAGCCATACCACCCTCCACCTCCATCACGCAAATTTATTCACTCCGCACAAGAATCACTCACGGCAGCAGTCCAAGTAAAGTAAGGTAGCTATACTCTAAATATATCGATTGCCTTCCACAACCCACATCCAACACCAGCTAGCTAACTAGCTAAATTCCAGCCATCGACGCACTGAACTACGCACTATGACAGCTTGATATCTGTGTCTATCGCCAACTCAATAGATCTGATACAAAATAATTATCAAGTCCACGTCAAAGACCATGTCATGCCATGCTTAACTTAACCGACCAACAACTCAATCTAAGTCATGCCTTTTCCATGCGTTGTATTCATCCACCCAATCCAATCGATTCCAGTCCAGTGCCATTCTGTCCCCTTGTAAATTCCCCAGCCAGCCAGCTAACCCACCCCATACCCAATGCAACCATTCCCCAGGCAAATCCCTATGCCATACCATACCGTCCCCCAACCGCCAAACCATCCATAACCCATGAGTAGAGTGAGGTAAGACACTCATTTGAATCAAAAACGCCAATAGTATCCCCGACCATACTGGAGGAAAACCATAAATTCATCCATAAAATCGATCCTATCTAGGAAAGAGAAATCCATCTTCAATGTTGAAGATTCTTCCAGACTTTAAAGTCAAAGAAAACTAAAAAGGACGCGCTGGAATATAATATTCCCCTGCCAATAAGAAAAAAAAGGGAATAAACAAAGTAAAAAGTTGTCGTGAGAGAGGAGCTGGGCGGGCTCTCTTGGGTATCAAAGCAACCCGATGCAAAGATAATATGATGTCGATATGTATGTATGATATGCACCAGGCCGAAAATAGAAAGAAAACCAATAGACAAGTACCATATGCTTGTAGACTGTAAGGTAAAAAAAAAAGTGAAGTCTCAGTATATGCAAATAGCCGTTGCAATGCAGTTGAAGGTAAGCAATAATTCAACAATGAAAAAGGGAGGTAAAGTCGTAATCGTGTCTCGTATTGGCATAGTATACCAGTAAATTTGTAGTAATGATGAGTGTCGAAAACTGATCAGTTGATAAGAGCCATCACTCTAGGCATACTTCTTGACCCAAGATGGATTAAGCCATCCAACCTTGTCAAAGGCTTGCCAGAGTTTACTAGCCTTGTTCACATCAATCTTGCATGCCTGTTGAGCATCAGTCTTTCTGAACTCCTTGCCAACTCTCAATGCCTCAATTCGCTTCATGAAGATTCGTCGTTTTGATGTGAGATAGGTTGCACAGTCAAGGCGGAGATTAGCTGCGAGAGAAATCTCATCGGGATGGAGAAGATGGACATTTGGATCGTTTCGGAGATCAATTGGAGCCCCCTTCCAATCAACTTTCAATGAATTGGGTTTGTTGGGAAGGCTGGTGATTGGTGGGCAGTAATCTGGAAGGTTCTCGAAATCCTTATCTTCTCGGGCAACTCTCTTAACATCAGGGCCAGGAGTTCCCGAGGATACCGTGCGAACTCCACGCGGTGTTTGCGTAGGTCGAGGTGGGCGTACTGTCTTTGTGACTCTAGTAGCTGTGTTGCCTAAAACCCTAGTACCTCTGCCGACAGCGGGAGCAATGTTTGTCCATCGTCTGGCGCCGGATTGTAGTTCTCGATCTTCCCTTAGGTAAACCATTTCTCGTCGTAACCAAAGTGCTGGGTCCTTTGACATGATCTTTACAACTTGTGATTTAAATTCGAGAGCGAGCTCATACTCGTCTCGGTGTGGAGGAGAGGCTTCTCGAAACATGCTAGCTTTCCTTGCTGCAACATGACCATCAACTACTCTGTGTGTGACGAGGGCATCGTGATTATCATCGAAGAGGGATGGCTGAGTGGCAGATGTGCCTTGATTGTCGGAAAGTGGGTAGAGAATTGGGTCGGTAATTGCTTGTGAACCAGTGGGCTCTTCTGGTGACCTAGCTTTTGTCTCTGGAGACACAGGTGGCGATATAGGAAACGTCGCACCCACAATTGGGTGTAGTTTTCGCATCTTGGAATCCATTGTGAATCCCTGGCTCGTATGTGTGAAGTTGTCGAGAGGAAGTGCTTCTGGGGGTGACATGAGAGTATTCGAGATATCAAGTTGATTCTTACGTTGCATATTCATGGATCGCATAGAGGTTCCAAGAATTGGTTTGATGGATGTAGTTGATTGTGTAGAAGTTGAGGTTGATGAATTGGTGAATGGTTTTGTAGTAAATGGTGACTGTCTTAGATCGAAGGTAGTAGAAGGCTGCAGGATCGAGGTGAATGTTTTGTCATCCATATTCGTTTGTTCGCGGCCCCGCGCCAATCTGTGGCAAGCCTTTAAGATCGGATTTCCCGCTCCTTAAATCCGCAGATATGATTCCTTAAATAAAAAGAAGTTCGGAGATTGGGACAGATATATTGTAGGTATCTCAAGAAGGCTGTGTATAAGTAAGAGTTGCGTAGAGTTGGTTAGAGTTGGTCAGCTGAGAATTAGGCTGGCAAGTTCTTTGTGCTTGTTTCCAATCAATCAATGGAAGGTGAAGGATTGAAAGTCGAATTTCAATTGAAGTGTATGGCGGGGTATTGCGTTATTGTTTTGGTGAATGTAGAGAGGAATGCAATCAATTGTGAATCAGATTGATGGCAATGAATTGAGATATGCTTGTGTAAAAGTCGAAAGTAACAGAAGCAACGGGAAAGTAACAGATTGATATCGCATGTGCGAGAGAGAGGGAGAGGGAGAGAGAGAGATATAGCTGAACAATATAAGTAGGTACTTTTTGAATGAAGAAGGGTGGAGGGAGGTGTGAGAAGGTGGATGTATGTATGTATCAAGTAGGAGTGTGTGTGTATGAATACCCAGGGAATTGTAGGTAGGTAGGTGTAGATATGGGAAATGGAAAATGGAAAATGGATTGAGGCGGATGACTCTAACCAGTCATTCCAATCATTCCAGTCATTCCAATTCCAATTCCAATACCGTACAGTACGCGGACGGTTCGTAGGCTGCCACGAGATGATCAATTCAACTGGTTCAACTGGTCATGCACTAATAAGCGCAATTGGAATATGGTACTTTTTTCTGGAATATGGATAGGGTGTTCTCGAACTAGAATATCAATTATTCGATAATAAAATAACCTGGTTATTTAATTATTTAATAAAAATGATAATAAGTAATAATAATAATACTAATGATAGCAATAATGATAATAATAATAGAAACAAAAAGTTGGTACGGGTCGATAGACGTAGAATAGGGATAGGGATAATACTATAAAAAAAGGAGGTGCGAATGATTTTTGAAGCGTGATTAAGGAGTTTCTTCTTTCTTTGTTGCTCTGCTTTGCTTCTTGTCAGGTAGCGGTTAGACTTGAATGTTTTTGTGACTGTATTTAACAATCCTGATTGGCTCCAATGGTATGAGTCTTTGTTTGCTTGCCTTGCCTTTTCCATTTCTTTTCTTTTTTCTTTCTTTACCTGGATTTCTTTGTTTTGGTTTTAAGTGAGTATGCGTAGGCGGCAGTACCGGGAAGAGTGGTAAAAAGTACGGTGCTCTTGGGATACCTATCTAAAGATTGATACCTGAACAAGACTCAAGAGACGGGAGACGTAGAAGTTACCAGAAGGACCTATCATACCCCCTTAATTGACCAATGGGATCATGGTCTCATGGTATATAGGAATCATCATTCGTCAGCGTATCTTGGAAGGCAAATAACAACTGTGAGATACCTAGTAGTAGGTAGGTACCTATATGCCCTTCGAGGCTTGGTCGGTGTGCGAGGGAGTAATTGTAGTAAAAGTTTGACTACATTTACTTTACTCACGCGAATTGTCTCATTGTAATGGATACAATCAATCAATTGATACTCATACTCAGACTCATCAGACTCAGAACTCAATAGTCCTTGTTGCTCGGAGCTCAATGTGCCCTCTTTTCACACTTCACTCCTTGACAGACTTCCAGATTGTGGGATTTGAGTTGGGTTGCGAGCAATTGGAAGTTGTGGTTGGTCAATATTCGGATGGATTGATGGGTTGTGTTGGATGAAAGAGGCGAAGAAGAAATGTGTAACCAAAGAAGAGATGTGACTCACTTGGAAGAAGTTCATGGTTGGGTAGACCGAAGGGACTAGGAACTTGCCTAGTCAGTTTTACACGAAGGTTATACCATATGAGGATTAGTTTGAAAGTCAGGCTGACATTGGATATGCACCAAATGCTCAAAATAATTCATTTTGGGCCGGTATCTGATGCGGCGGCGGCGGGTAAATTTACACAATAATTGCATACAGTAGTCAGTTGTAAGTAGTCGTCGCAGCTGGAGTAGGAGTAGTAGAAGGAAATCATCAATTGATGGGAAGGAAAGGCATAATTGCATAAGTGGGCAGCAGCATACATAATGATTGATACCTTAGATTCATTATTATTATTATTATCATTATCATTATTACTAGGTATTATTAGGTATTATTATCATTATTTTTATTATTATTTTTATTATCCATATATGTACGGAGTAGCCAAAATAAAATAATAATATGGTTGCTTGGTTACTTGTGCTTGTACTGTACTCCTTGTGTCCAGATGCTTTGTGCTTGCTGAAGATGCTTGTCAAATTAATAAATATGAGAGGGAGGGGAAACACAACTTCATATCCAGCTTATCATATCATGAATGCCCAGGTGAGGCTTCATGAATCGTCATCACCATCTTCATCACCATCATCACCCTCATCATCATCGTTAAGAATTCGAACATGAATTGAAATCAATTGGAATGGAATCACTGAGAGGATTTGAATAATAATCCCATCTCATCTAGTCAATTCAATTCAATTCAACTCAATTCGTTCTAATCAATTCGTATACCTATTTATATCCGGTATATCAAATCAATTGATACCATCATCAGCCTATTTCTTCACTCAATTGGTCCAAGACATCCATCCAACATCATTTGAAATCAAGTGTCAAACTCTTTTCTTGATTCTATTCATGCAATTTGGGTACTGTACCGTATGTCTTGTCTCTTGTCCCCATCCTTATCCCCATCATTCTGGCCACCCTCACCTCACCCTCACTCCACTAAACGTTACTTCGCCTCAATCAACTTTATCCTCACCCCTCCCTCTCGCCCCCTAGAAGTACTTGGATATGATATGTTTTGCTTTTGGCTTCCTTTCAGAACCCAACAAGCATCAAGCATAAATCTTCAGTTTCATTACAACCGTACTCCACTCCACCCTCAACCCAATCCGCAATTGAGAGTCTTGACAAATGCCTCTCTCTCTAACCCATCCTACCCTATCCTCCCCTCCCCCTCAACTGCCATTCTTCAACGTGTTTCGACCTTACAGCACTCAGCCAGCCGACGACTTCTTCCTTCAACAATCGTTCGTACACGTGTTTCAACACCAGTGACCATTCCCACCTATCGCTACTAGCCATCTACCTAAACACATACACCTCATGAGTATCATCCCCAAGCCCAATTATGCACATAAACAACTGGAGATTCTCAATTGGCATCTCCAAATCATCAAGACGTACTCCACTTTTACACAGGAACTTGTGGTGTACAACACAGTACTTCATCGCCGCTTCATACCTTGGCGGAGTAGCAGTGCGTAGCATCGCTTCTCCATATTGGCGATAAATGTGCGTTCTTCGGACTTTGTGGAGAATGCTGTACTCCTACAGTTGGTGGTCTCGTACATGCAGTTCCTCTGTATCATGAATTTTTATCCACACACCCCCTTCATTTTGGAGGATGATTCTCGTTAAACAATTTAAGCTTGATCTCGAATTCTAAAATGGGTTTTTTTTTCTTTGGAAAGGTTGCGATGTACTTGAGACTAGGTACTGATCTTCGGTAGGTAGGAAGAGATGGTTCTCATGAAATGATCATCCGTCCCTTCACATCTACAATACAAGGTTCGAGCACCCCCATCCTCGCCAATAAAAAGGTCATCTGCACTCCCAGTTACCTCCCTCCTCCTATCCACCATGAATCAAGAGATTCTTCCAACTTCCCAAGGAAACACGGAGACTATCTCCTCTTCATCACATGCAAACACCCAGATCTCATCTTGTCTCACCACCCCACCATCCCATCCTGAGTCCAGATCATATGATAGAAAGTCATCACCTCAATGCCTCATCACCCCATCTACTCGTATCATGCCTTTCTTCAAGATTAGTCTCTTCGTACTACTACTTTCCTCGTACCACCACCCCCTCACCCCCCTCACCTCTCCCTTTCACATCCCCCTCCCACATCCTCGCATCCCCGAAACGAACCGAAGCCACTGAAACATCACCTCTAAATGAAACACAAAACCCAACCCAAACCACCACAAAAAGAATCGATATGCATCCTGTAATGACTAGGTCTTTCGACACCCTAACATGCAACCTGCACCGAAGAAGCCCGGAAGCATCAACACGACATCAATTCATGCACGACCAGTAGATCCAGCAGGTATACATCATCCATGGCATGCATACAATACACAATACATGCATACCTAGTACATACATGTCAACATCGCCTCCCACCTCACATTGATAATAATAATATGATACATATGTACATCCCGTCCATCCTAAGTATAGACCGACCGTCCTGTACCATATTCCGTAAACCTCAAGTCCAGAATCCCACCCCCCGTACCGGACTCCAGCCTCTCTCTCTCTCTCTCTCTCTCTCTCTCTCTCTCGCACCGGCCAGACGAGAAAAAAAACTCAAAACTCAATGGAAACTCAAATTCACATTATTCACATTTACTTTACCCGTCCATACATACATACATCATCAGTGCATCTCATATGCAAGCAAGCAAGCAAGCTCGCAGGATCGTACCTAAGGTAATCATAGCATAGCATAGCATACTATAGCACACATAGCAGGCGCCCGAAGGAAGCCAAAACCCCAAACTCTAAACCAAAAGATCATGCGTCCGTCAAAAAAATATTAAAAAAATCGGCGGATCGATAAAATCAAGTAGGCTACCTATCTCTTATAATACCTACCTAGGTACCTACCAGGAGATGAAAAACGAAAGTGGGAATTAGAGAAGAATAATAATGATAATAATAAAAATAAATCTCAGTCAAAAAACCTGAAAGTGAGGGGGAGGGGGAATCTCGGAAAGTTTTCCAAACCTGATGCAAGACTTCGGATGGGATGGGATGATGGGATGATGAAATGGGATGGCTTGCTTGCTTACTTGCCTGCTTGCCCAGTTAACCTTATTAATAGGTAGCGATTGCGATAGTGCTTGTGATAGTGATAGTGATAATGATAGCGATAGATGGAGGGGTAATTTTCAACCCCTCCATTTATTTCTTTCTTTCCTGATAAGGGAATGGGGAAAAGTGGGAGGGAGCACTGGAAGGTGGGAGGAACGTGGGAAGATGGAGGGAAGGTAGGAAAACTGGAAAAAGGAAAGGAAAGGAAGAGAAGAGAGGAGAATGAAGAGAATAATAAAAAATCCAATTGGGAATAATTGGAAAGTGGATTGATTTATTTGGGATAATAAATTTCAATTGTTTAATTTAAATTTGGATTTGAATTGGTGACTCGTGAGGTGAGGTGAGGTAAGTTGAGGTGAGCTAGCTAGCGGTCAAGATATCTTTCTTGGTTGCTCTTTTTTTCTTTTCTTTTATAACCTTTTTTTTTCCCTATCACCTAACCTAACCTTCTGACCATGTGAAATTTTCTGCTTTGGCCCTTGGGGAATTGAATTCCGAGGCGGACATTGCGGGGTTGTGATTGATGATGAATCATGATGATGATACCTACCTAGGTGGTGAGAGCAGGCTTGACCCCTTCATGTTCGAATATTTGGACAGGTTGGAGAGTCTTGTTTGCAATTGATGACGATATTGATTTGGAATTGTTAATGGGTAATGGATAATGTGAGGTCAAAATCCTTACATGATAATTATTGGCTTGTGTCAGTCGCTCTTGCTTCAATAATCATCATCAACTTTTATATATACAAAGATATATATCAAGAGAAGTCTCGGATGGTAATCAATTCCTGATAAGAAACTAAATAAAGGCCATAATAGGTATATAGAAGTCTATCTATTACCTCCAAATGAACATAATGGGCATGGGCATGGGCATACATCATGAAACCTATTCCATCCCGTCAACGCAAACGCAAACGCGTACAGTTTATAAATAAATCCACTCGCGATGATCTGAAGGAAACCTGCCGGGCACTCAATATCAGCGAGGCACCTAGGTATCCTCACCCAATTTATTGACTCTCACATCATCGACTCATATTGTGATACATACATTGTAGCCTAGTAGGCTACCGTTATCACAGAATTGGGAGGATTTTACTTGACAGTCTTGCGAACTTTAGTTTAGGCTACCTAGGTAGGTAGGTAGGTAGGTAGGTAGGTCATAGCTAAGCAAGGCAGAGAGACTTGAACGAGCTACCTAGAAAATGAAGAACGATAGACGTACGGGAGAGGTGCAACAAGGCATGGTTTGAGGCTCAGAACAAAGATGCACGCTACCAATGGATAGGCTGAACAATTCATAGTTTTCTTTCACAGAAAGCGATGGACAAAGAATCTTTGTTGTTTCTTTCAGAAGATTGCAATTACATTATATTATTTTACATTGTGTACAAGAAAGTCATTTTCTGCAGATCGAAGCTACTAGAATCGAGCAAGAGACCGTCTGATCTTAGTGTTTTTGAAATGTCTGAAAGGTAGGATGAGAGAGAGGTTTGCAGACACGACTCTCCTCTCGTCATCTTACCAACAGGAACATCTTCGAGAACCGTCGTTTTCACATCCTCATCTAATATCATGGAAACCCGGAGAGTTCCCAAGATTTCGGTGTGGTGCTTCTATATCTCCGTCTGTTTCCATCGCTTTGAATCTAGCTTCTCTGCGGGAATGCCGTCTCAAGATTTCATGATATTGTTCCAGCTTTTGGTTCAAAGAAAATCAGAACATGAGTGAGTAAGTGAAGTGAGTGAGGTCTATAGTTAGTCAAGGTGAAAAAATCCATCCTCCATCTCGCCATCTCCAAAACAGCTCCCCAACAGCTCTCTACTCCAAAAACAACTTCCCAACAGCTCTCTACTCCAAAGTATATCACCCCTTATCCCTCTATCCCCCCTTCTATCCTCACCACAACCACACAACACAACACAGCACAGCCATACAAACACAAACACAACAAGACAGCCAAAACAATCACCAACCAACCAACCCAACCCAACCCAACCCACCCACAATCAAAGAGCCCCCACCCACATCATCCAAAATGTGCCAATGCATCAAAACCACGCCCAGCTGCGGCCACTACAGTTTCTGGGTCAAGCGATGCGGGCACGCTCGTCGGCAGCACATCATATCCACCCTCTGCATCGCCTACCGCCAGGTCGCGGTCGAGAAGAACAGGGTGTGTGCTGGGTGCCGAGAGAAGGAGAAGGAGAAGGAGAAGAAGAATGCGAAACACAAGTCTACTTGTGTTGTGCAGTGATCGAAGAGAGAGGGGTAAGGGAGAGGGAGAGAGGTGGCGTTTGAAATAGGATGGATATATATATATATATATATAAGATGGATGTGTTTGTTTGTTTGTATGGTAGGTATGTATTGTATGTTTTATACATATGTATGTAAATAAGAGATTTTTTCACTTTGACTGTTTGGATATTTGGATATTTGAAATGTGAATGCTTGAATGCCTTTTTTTAGTGAGTGATTTGATTTGATTTGATATGAATATGAATATGTTGCGTGCGATATGTGAAATTTGTTTACAAAAGATGACTTGAAGATGGATGATGAAATTAAGAGATGGATGACGTTGAGAGATTTTTGTGAAGAGGGGATTTCCACTCTATATGGATTCACCAGACTATATATATATATACAGATAGAATTTATATACCCTATATACTCTCCCTTACTATATACTATATACACTATTTTAAAAACGATAAATTCCAGCCCTAAAGCTACCACGCCCCCTTCTCTCCTCTTCTCCACAACCTCTCCTACACAACCTCTCCTTCCCCTTTCTTTCTTTCTCACCGCCACGGCAGTGGCACAGTCCGAAGGCCAAACAAATCAGAAGAAAAGGGCCCCGGCGTTAAGGACAACTAGTTAGGTTGGGTTGGTTAGGTTAGAGCAATGTAATAATCATATTAGGGTCCTTCCATATGGATTTCTTGTTTTCGATTTTGTCCCCCCGGGCCCCCAATGCCCAGCAAATGAGCAGAGACGACATGACATGCAAGAAAAGAATCTTGCCTCTCCCGAGAGGAAGCTAGGTGAGAATGGTGAGTGGCGCTGTGGTAAATCTCAGTGGAAAGACCAGTAAAAATTACAAGGCATTCTGAATAATCGGTCATTTTAACATTAATTAAGCGTTACATTTGTACATTCCTCTCCGAGCGGGATGTCCACCTCATATATATCCTATCCATCCTCCGCGAGAAAACCGTCCATTAAATATTATCCTTCCATACTCATACCATTTAAGCCATTCTCTGCACAGCATTAACCAGACCCTCCCTCTTGGCCTCATTGATAGCCTTCAACTTGGCCGTTCCTACACCCGCGACACCAGCCTCTTGATCTTTGCCCAACCACGGCTTGACTGAATCTCCCAGCATGCTTCCGGCGAGGAAATACACAAACAATCCCAGAATGATCAACACAAATGCAATGGGATACAAGTAGTAGATGGTGTATCCAAAGACCTTGATGCCGATAATGACACCCCAGAAATTGGCCGTGAGAAGCGAGATATCAAAGAATGCCGCCGAGGCCATTCGCAAAATGATAGGAGCGAGTGTGTAGAAGAGTGTAAGACAGAATGTGTACCCGATGATGTAGCCTGCGACTTGACCATCCCAGACCGCCGTATCAAATGAGTGGTGATCGAATATGCCGGCCGTGATGCCATTGATGATGATGCCGAAGAGACCAAGCATACCGAGGACTTCGTACATGGGACGTTTGGAAACGAACCATTCTTCAAAAACGTTTGAGAGACCATACAGGGTAGCGCCAGCCAATCCAAAAAGGTCACCCTTGACCATGGTCGGTGGGCTGCCTCCATTGGAACCAGTGATGTGATCGGATGCGAGAAGGATACCCATTCCACCACAGCAAACAAGGATGGCAATGACTTGAAGCCACTTATACCGAACTTTGAGGAAAATG
Source organism: Ciborinia camelliae (assembly GCA_025890175.1). Taxonomy (NCBI): domain Eukaryota; kingdom Fungi; phylum Ascomycota; class Leotiomycetes; order Helotiales; family Sclerotiniaceae; genus Ciborinia; species Ciborinia camelliae. The sequence continues at coordinate 1,588,100 of JANPYM010000002.1, forward strand.
AACGAGACGATTACAACGCAAACGATGGACCAAAAGTTGAGAAGTTGGGCGCTGAGGACATTGGCTATAGAATGTTAGTAACTTTGCACTACTCGAGTGCAAAATAGACACTAAAGACATATTGAAAGAATTTGGGATAACGTACTCCATCGATAAGCCAACACAGTGAAATAGTTTCCCTCGACATCCATGAAAGAGAGGATAACGTATTTCCAACCATCTACCCAGAGAAGCTTCAAGTAATCTCTCCATCCATACTTGTAAATAGTATACGTCGTGTAGATAGCGCACAAAAGTATATAATTGAAAAGAGTTTGGAAAGCTGGGATCGAAGTTCCTTTATTCACAAGGAGGGTACTGAATGTATTGGTAGCTGTGATACATAGGGAAAGAATTTGTCTGTAAAACCCATAGGTTAGCATTGATATCTGTGAGGATTTGAAATAGTGCGCAAAGAAACATACCCAAGAAGTAAGATAATCCAAAAGTCTCGTGTAAGTAAGTAGCCCCACCAAGCTTTCTTTTTGCCCTCCAAATTTTCAATGGCATGTTCCAATCCTTCTCCATGAACCTCACTTTCCGTAGCTCCACTGCCATTCATCTCAAAATTCGCACTTTCGTCTGGAGCTGCGCCATCACTCGATCTTATGTGTCTCTCTCCTGTTAAACAATTGACGTTGGTCTCTACCCCGGTAGCTTTCATATCATCTCCCATTTTGGAACTCATGCTTGCTCGCCCGGCTCTTGCTGTACTGAATTCCAATTGATCCTGGTCCTCGTCCTGATATTCAGAATTGATGTCGGAGTTTGAGTCTGAATAAAAGGTGTCCTCCAAGAGACCAGTTCTTAAGTCGGAATCCACAACTAGTGCCGAAATTTTTTTCCGTTGGTAGTGTAGTAAACGACGTTAATCGAGTGAGGGGTTTGGCATTGACCGCTTATCACAACCGATCCCAAGGAATCAAAAAAATCAATAAGTCTTTCTCCCCTTCCTTCCCCTTTGTAAATAGTGAGCGCAAAGACTTCAAGTCGCTCACTGTAATAATTATCTGATCTGATTCATTGACCGATATCATAGACGGAAAAGATTCAATGGAAAGTAGAAAGAGAAGCAAAATCAAATCATGGGAATTCAGATGTCTTTAACTCTTTTGGATGCTCCTCCAGTACGTACCTACCTATTGAATAGTGGGGCATAATGGATCTAGTTGACGAACAGAATTCATGAAAAGATTGTTTATGATTGGATTAATATATGCGATAGCTGGGATCTCATCCGAAGCTAAAGGCTGGTCAATGTGAGCCTAGACTGCGGTCGGTCAGTTCCGATGAAGAAAATGAAAACTTTTTTTTGAATGATAAATAATTGGATCATTTGGATTGGATTGGTATTGGTATTGGATCGGATAGGTTCGTTGAATAGAGTAGCAGGTAAATATGAATGGTGGAAAATGTCTGACACATGGGAATACAAATGCGTACGCCACTTTTTACAGCTCCAGAAACGCCATTAAGCCATGGTTCGTCTTATTTCCTGATAATACATCTGGGTTGTAAAGTAGGTATCTCTCTCAACCCAAGAACTCCTTCAATGGCCCGCCGACATGTTCTACATCCAATAGGAATGTATCATGGCCGAATTGGCTTACGTCCTCCCCAAGCTCGACATGACTTACTTTAGTATTTCCTGCTTTTCTTAGCGTGTCAGCAATCTCTCTTTGCTGCCACGCCGGGAACAGGATGTCGCTAGCAATACCCATAACTAAGGTAGGATGATCTTTCATTGCTTTCATCCCGGATACCAAATCCGCAGGGGGCCCCGAAGATGGCTTAATGGGTGTATTGGGATCTGTTGGCCCATTTGCTTCTGGCTGTTCCTTGTATGGGCTGTCGGGAAGAGTAAGGCTGCATGCTGCATCTCCAAGGGAAGAGTCGGATTCAGATCCAGTTTTTATACGTGCCAAATGATCCGCCCTTCTTGATGAAGTCGCAAGTTGATTCGTCGCGCCAAGATCAAAGAGATCCATAGCTTTGCTAACGTATAGGAGACTATTTGGATCGTATTCCAAACAGAATTTCTCGCCCGCGTGATCCAGATACGTCTCGATAAGAAAGTCTGGACACAATGCAGGTTGCTTGCTTGGGTCGGCTCTTCTTCGACCAAATCGTAACTCCCATTCAGGACCTGAACGGTATGTTACGGTTGCAATCTCACGCGCAAGTTTCATGCCTGCGTGAGGAGGAACATGATCGTAGTAAAATCCTCGATTCCAATTCTTATCCATCATCAACACTTGCCGCTGAGTGTGGCGCATTGCAATGCTGTACGGATGGCTTCGCGCACACCCTGAAATACTGGCCACTCGACCAACCCTTTCAGGAAAAAGAACACCGGCAGCCAACGATTGCATACCGCCCATACTCGATCCAACACTCGCATATAACTTTGTGATTCCGAGTCCGTCTAGTAACCGAAACTGTGCCCGTACCATATCTTCCATGGTAAGAATTGGGAATCTCGTCGCATATCGTTTTCCATCGGCAGGGTCGATCGTCGAGGGCCCTGTTGAGCCATAACATCCCCCAATAACATTCGTACATATGATATGGTATTTATTCGTATCGAGGCTTTTATCCGGACCTATAAACTTTTCCCACCACCCTGGTTTAGGATTCGCTTGTGTTGAATGTGCATGTGAAGATGCAGACAATCCAGTGTGTAGCAAAATGACGTTTGACTTGTCTGCATTCATCTCGCCCCATGATTCATAAGCAATGTCGAATTCTCGCAGTACTCCTCCCCAATCAAGTAATAAAGGGTCATCGCAGTGGTATTTGAGTGTGACTCCGCTAGTATAGGATGGCTCTGGGCCGCTTGAAAGGGAACGAGCTTCCAAGGTTGCAGACTTGGTTTCGAGGGCATCTAGACAGGGAAATGCCATTGCTGGATTAGAAGCCTCCACCAATGACGACGTTGTGGCATTGCGTGAACCAGATCCATGATACAATCTTGAGAAATTCTGGGAAGACTTTTGTAGAGGGGTAATGGATTTGAAAGACGATTGTCTTGTCCAAGATCGTGGCACAGTTTTCGTATATCTGGCACTTGTTCTCGCAGTCGCGACAAGACTTCTGGTGGTGTTCATCTTCGATATTTTGTAGATAAAAAGGAAATCATTCTCTTACTGAGAATTAAGAAAATAAAAACAACTTACGCTCTGGAATTAATCTACAGTACATTTTGTTTTGTCAGCCGATTTCGGTCACCATATAATGCAATGCAATGCAATCATAGGTAGGTATTCATATGCAACTGCAGCTTCCAGATTCCATCATCTCTTTCAGCCAATTGCGTGCTAGAACGTGACCGTGACTTTTTGACTAATCAATCGATACCAATTTCAAGGTTCGAGCCGCCCTCGCCTCGCCCTCGGTTTCATCTTTCCCCATTATCTCCAGCCTTGGCCTTGGCCTTTGGGAGGTTATCATACCATAAAGATTATTCACCCCTGTCAAACTCATTAAAGTGGGTACGTCATGTTGCCTCCCATCTAGGTACGAAGCCTTGACCTTCTGCCTTCGACATCCTCCATCCGATTACCCAGAAACCCAGAAAATCTACCTCTCTCGATCTTCTTTGTTAGAAACATGCTACAATTCGGAAAATACGTTTACAATAACATTTCCAATATAATCATGTCTGGAGTGGAACAAAACAATCAACCAGAGCTTCAACTACCCCTCAACATGCAATTTCATGACTCCGATAGATATCAGCCATCTGTAGAAGATGTGCTCACGGTCAAAAACTTCCTCTTCAATCTCAATCCAAATTCCACGCTCCCTTTAGAACTCATCGATGACATATTAGATTTATCCGAATATTGGCCTCATACTACAACACGTTATCCCTTGCCTGGCCCACAGGGAATCTCCATTCGTCGAGGAATGACCGTCAGAAGCGGTGGTGAAGGAGAGAACAAATTTATTCTACGGTCTCTTCCCATTGGCTACCCCCAAGAAAACAAAAACGATCAATACTACCGAATACGTGCAGAAGATGAAACGAAATACTTTACAGAACCCAAGCCGTGGTCAAAAGACCGAGAAATCCCACAAGATGCTACGGAGGAGGTTGTGAAGAATTGGGCAGAGAGATCACAAGTTCGGGGCGAATTCCCCTGTAAGAAAATCGTATTTCGAATCAAAAGTCATGACCAGGGGTGGGGAGGTATACCCACAGAAAAGGGAACATACAGAGGATCATATACATGGTTTGATGTCGGCTTGGAAAGAACATATGCAACGATGAGAGAAGGTACTATACAATATTCCATCACGTTTGGCACCAAGTATCCACCCAGTTAGACAAGGTTAACATTGATGTATTTAGCAGAATACCCTCTCAATGGCCCACGATTCCGCCTCACCAATTCCGATACACAAGCCCCGGAATTGACGAACGAGATAATATGCGGTTTACACACCATCTTCCCAGATGTCCAGAATAGCCCACGTCATGATCCCGAGGACAATACCAATCCTCATGCAAATGATCCACTTAAATTCGAGCATGCACTAAATCCCAGCGCCAAACACCTACAGAAAAACAAAACCGCAACAGGCGCCTCGCAGGAACATACCATCACATGGAGATTCAATGATGATATACATCCAGAAAGTCCCGAAGCAGATGAATTAGAAGCACAAGGCAGAGGAAACGACACCGCAAACGGGGAATTTGTTCGCAATCTGAAGATTGGTGATGTGGTCACGATTTGGGCCAAAGCAAGGTATCCGGGATGGGCTAACACTGTGGAGGATGTGAGTATGGATGTTTATTGGGCAGTTTAAGCCCATGTATCGAGAACTAATTGGTTCTGCATGTTAAGCAGCTGGATTGCTTTGCTTGTTGTGAGAGAATAAGATAGGGTTAAATTGCTATATTGGAGAAAAGAGTCAACATACCATAATACCAAACACAAACATATGTCTACATTCTCCGAAAAAAATTAAATTTAACTCAAACATTCAGCCCGCTTAGTTTGTAATCATAAATCTTCTGGTTTGCCTTGAATAATACACCATTCACATCACTGAAACTTTCCTCTCAATCCCAACTTGCATGGAAACATCATAAGCCTGAGTAGAGTGATTTTGTAGTATTCATTGCTGACTTCTGACAGCATCAGTCATTGACTTTTATGGGTAGCTGTGAATATTTCTAACTCTACAGTTCCCTCATCCCATTTGGCCTCCTACCTGGCCAACCAAATCCTCCAATATCTTCTGAAAAGTCTTAGGTCGATCCTATCATTTTCATTACAATCTTCCTTATAACATATTTTATGTAACTGCCGGCCACTTCGATAATGACAAACGTTGACCAAAAGAAGTGACGTGGCACAATATAAACGGGGTAGTCGCTATAGTAGATTCGTGGACTCATGAGGACAAAAGGCGAAGAACGAGAGACCACAAATCAAATGCAGAAAAATAATCCAAAGGCAACGATAACCTAGAAGAGAAGAAAACAACTTTTTGATGGACGTAACAATCACCTTTCCAACACTAGGAAACATAGGAAACTATGGGTCAAAAGAAAATTATCTTGAAATAGAGCGCCCTATGCAACTTCAATACTGCTCGGCCTAGCCGTCAAATAAGAGACCAAAGCACAGATGCGGAAATGAGATTATGCCACCAAAATTTAATATCCCGGCTCCCCATAAGACCGTAAGAACTTGACAAAGCAAAATACACCTGAAAAGAGTTGCTCCAAAAGAGGTCATAAATGCGTGTGGCCGTGTAGAACTTAGCCCTAACCCTGGTAACCACCAAAGCCGTTTCCGTAACTTTGTGTGGCGGGAGCACTCCACTGCGCGGTTGGCGTTGGTTGAGCACCTCGGCCATATCCTCCGGCACTGGCTGGGCCACCGTATCCCATAGGTTGGTTGCCGTATTGGGCTGGAGATTGAGCTGGAGGACCACCATATCCTCCCTGTTGACCAGCGAACTGGCCTGGAGATTGCTGGTTAGCCATAGGTCCAGCAGATTGAGGTCCAGCTTGCGGAGGCATTCCACCATATTGTGGGAAATAAGCGTTGGGTGTGCCTGGGAATCCACCAGGGGTTGGTCCGGCTTGAGGGCTGTAGCTTTGCTGAGAGCCGTCGAAGCCTGCGGAGGTAGGTGCTTTGTCTTTGCCCCACTAGAGAATCATTAGCACAGAAAAGGTATGGAGAAAGGTGAACTTACACTACACTTGAGAGGGCGACCGTTGACATTGTATCCACTCAACTGACAAATGGCAAGTGCAGCATTCTCGTGAGAGTCCATCTTTACAAATGCGAAGCCACGATCAGCCTGGAAACGAGTTTCCACAACATATCCAAAATTCTGGAACAGGGGGACAAGATCATTCTGTGTTGTGTATGGAGTTAGGTTTCCAACATAGCAAGTGGTTTGCCATTGAGGAGTTTGCTGAACAATCATATCGTAACTTTGGACACCGTGGGTTGGGAAGTGGTGGTGACCAAAAGGTGTGGTAGGAGTCATGCCCATGGCGGACATGGCTTGCTGCTGTGAGATAGATGGTTGGCCCTTCTGGTTTGCCCAGTTGCAACGGATAGCTCTGGAGCCCAACCATTCCCCATCCATAGAGCTCAATGCCTTCTCGGCATCCTGACGTTCACGGAAAGCAGCAAAGCCGTAACCCCTGGACCTTCCTGTCTTCATATCCCACATAACACGTGCTTCGGAAACAGAACCAAACGCAGAGAACGCCTGTAATAGAACTTCATCGTTCACTTCGTTTGAGAGATCTCCTACAAAGATATGAAAGTGGTTTGAAGTATCTTCCTTGTTTGATGTGTTCGATTGGTAGGCCCAGTTCACTCGAATTTCCTGCATGGAGTTAGATTTGTTATCTAGAAAGATGAATATATCAACACTTACAGCCTGGTGGACACGTCTTCCATTCAAGGTCTGCATGGCTCGCTCAGCTGCTCCTGGATCATCGTATTCGACAAACCCGTAGTTGAATCCCTTTGACTGAAACTTGATTAGCGTGATGATATGGAAATATGATTTATATTAAGGGAAAGAGTTGAAACTGTTAAACCCTATTGAGAAATTTCGTAGACTTTGAGAGCTAGAAACTTGAGGATTTGACGGAGTTAAATAGGATGATACTGACAGCACCTACATTCTTGTCAGGAATGATTTTGACATTTTGAACATGACCAGTTGTCTCAAAAATTTGACGGAGCACATCTTCAGTGACTCTTGGATCAAGACCTCCAACATATAAGGCGCGTTTGTTTGGTTCTGGTGCAGCTCGTCGGACGAATCCGCCAGCGCTATCTGGCGACATTACCCCACCATTTTCACCCATAGGAGAGGTAATAGCAGTTGGGATTGGATTTGTGTTCTGAGGAATGATAACTGGCGGAAGTGGTGGCGGTGGCATGTGCGAGGGATTGCCTTGACTATTGTGGCCATTCTCATAACCTGGCGCACCAGCAGAAGTCTGCGGTGGTGGTGGGAGCTGGGCACTGGTTGGTGGAGGGCCGTTGTCTGCCATTGTAAAATATGATCAAATATGATATCTTATCTGCGGTTGCTTTTAAATACTTGCGCGGAGGGAGTAGATAGATGTAAGATCGAAAGTAGAAAATTGTGCGGATATGATCGTGAAGAGATAGACGACACAAGGAACGAAAAAAAGTTGAGTTGCGAAAGTGCGCTGATTTGCGTTCTTGTGTAACTCGAACGATAAGAAGCGCGTGAGACTCGAAAAATCGATAGATGACTTGCGAAATAGACCGATGAAAGTTAAATAGCAACAAGTTGAAATTATCACTTGTTGTGTGAACAAATAATCGATTGTTGTAGTTTCAAGATGAACAGAGAAGTTCAAGATGAAGCTTAAGATGATGCAGAAGTAGCAGAGTAGTAAGAGATCGATGAAGGAGGGGTTTTCTGCGATAAAATCTCAGAAGACCGAGTGAGAAATAAATAGGAGGGGATGATGACAACAACGGGGAGGTATGAATAGGAAGAAATTAATCCAATCACGACGAGAAAGACGAGAGGAACAGAGAGGAAACAAATACCACTCGGAAATCCAAACGCCTGTATCGACAGAGTAGATTGAGAAAGAGAGAGGAAAAGAGACGACGACGACGACGCGCTGCAATATTTTCTGCACTGAGGAAAAAGATGGTGGAGGAAGGAAGAACTGGGGAGGAGAAAGCACGGAAGTTTATTAGATGGTCGCGCGAAATTGCTGCGAGTGTTGAATGAGGGAGGGTCTGGTAAAAAAAGAGTAGAGCATTGCAGGTGAGGAGCTCTTCTGTTAGGTTCTACGCTAACAATTGGACAAGGCTACAAGGAAGGTTAATAAGTACTAGGTACGTAGGGTAGCTAATAGGTGGGTTAATAATGTGATATGATATGATTAGGAATGATATGATATCGATATATTCAATTCAATTCATCAGATGGGTAGGTATTTGGATATTGAATTGTGTTGCCGGATCATTTTTGTTATTATGTCTCGATTTATATTCGTATCCTTATATAAGGTATCTAGGTATATCTATATCTATATCTATACCTATCCATCTATAAGGTAATCTAATCTATATGGGCTTTTTGATTTGTGTATAATCGATTTATATTCGCAAATATTGAGGATACATAGGTACTTATACCTGCCTACCTATGGATCCAATACCTTTACTACGTACGGCTGGAGGGAGGTACTGGATCATCTGGATCCTGCTACAGTACGGTACCTAGATAGGTAATTTCCCTTTGCTTCTTCGCTTATAGAGAAATCCTTCCTTCCCTTCTTTCAAGTTTCAATGCAAGTGAACGCTTTTGGATAAATTCAATTGAGTTAATTGGGAGGTTCGTCGCCTTCAGAAATTCATTCCTGTACTGTATTTATCCGGGTGTTCTCTAGGTAGGTATGGTGGGGTGCAGAACCGTAGAAGAAAAGATATATATTGAATGGATACGACTCAACGGTTATTAGTTTCTAGTTTCAACCAAAGTTGGGTTCTGTTAAACGACCTAGATACCTAGGCATATAGGTACCTAGTAATACTTACCTAGGTATGTTCACCTTGAAGATATCTTATACTTATTATTAATATCAACAGTTCAAGATCAAAGCTCGAGAATGTTTGATATGCCGTCAGCTGTAGAATGGTAAAATCCATGGGTAAGGAGAGCATACTCGAGTATGGGTACTTATGTGTATCAACAGCTCAAGATTCACCTCGAAGGTACTAGTACCGTATGTTATATACTTGTATCAAGTAGATCAAGATCACATCTCATTGATGAATTATATTAGGTACATACAACCAGTTTAAGATAGGGATCTATTTTGTCAATATCTATACCTCGACAATTCAACTTGCAAGAATCATCCTGTTAGTTTGCTACATATCTACATACCTACCTACCTACCTAGGTATAACCTCCATTTGCCACCTCCAGAAAGGAATCCTACAATAATATTGCATGGACTGACTTTTAAACCACGAACGAACCCCCGTCAAATAGAAGGGAACGGACTCATTACTCTATTCAATTGCTTCCCGCTGGAGCGGACCGAGAAACTTGCTGTGAGATAGTAGATGGCGTACCGACGGGAAGGAATGTCAAGGGATGCCGATTGGCAAGATACGGAGTACTTGATTGATATGACAGTAGTACAAGCCCTAGGCATTCTTAGTCAACGTCTTGTGGACAGATCATCCCATCTTTCTTGAGGCTAAACTTCCGTGCGGTCCTAGGCATAAGCAGTGAGCACCACGCAGACATGGAATCAAAGCTTATCTCCGCAATCTCATCAGATGGGGTCAATCAAACCTGAGGTCCCCGGAGCTCTAGTTTCTACAGCTATTATTTTCATGATCAGATTCCTGCAATCTCAAGAAGGCTAACTGTGTTCTTGAAGAAATCCTACCTGACAGGTTCGAGACTTCAAATAATCAAGTAAATGTTCTAGCCAGCAAGTAGTTACCGACCTTTTGAAGAATGTTATCAGGAACCTTGATTCAACGATAGTTTTAGACTTGTCTCGGCCCCTCTTACATAAAGCAATACTGTTGATGCTCCTTCAGATTCACCCGTTTTCTAGCTTCTACTGGATAATTGGTGATACCAAGGAGTGGCATTGCCTGCTTATCAGGGAGGTGTGATTGATTCTACGCCTCACATGTACCTCAAAGTATTAGAAGAGCAACATGGGTTTGTTAGCAATCCATTTGTCAATAGGCTTTTTGCTATTCCAACATGAAACCAACGATGAGATATGAGCCTTATTTCAATTCCTTTTGCTACAATACCCCTCTAATTTGACCATACCACGTTGAAGATCAGTTCTTGTCGGCAGGTTTGCAAAAACCTTTCAACGTTTGAACATTTCTGCAGGTAACCTTGGAAAGAAACATCAACCAAAGTTCCATTGAGGCAAAGAATGAACAAACCGGTAGAAGAAGATAAATAATGATCCATCTACCTATACATGAGTGTGCTTTGTATTTTGAGCAGGTATAGATTATTCATGTGTATAGGTGTATATTAGGTACCTAGGTAGCAGCTAGTGGGCATGAACAGAACGACTATCTACCTGGTGTTGAAAATTAATGCTTATCGAGCTTTATTTTTTTAAGAGGGGAAATCAATCCTTTTCATTATTTCAAGCTTCTAAATCTATAACTAAACTTTAATAAGCCTTTAATATAGCTTTTTTAATACTTAGATTCTGATTTGCTTTGAAATTATTAGAATTAAATCTTCAATATAGTAATTTTTTTTTAAAGAGCTAAATTGAATATCGCGAAATTTAAAAAATTGGTGAGCCTCGGATAAATAATCTTTTTTTAACACTAGTTGCGCGCATTGTTGTAATGCCGACCTCCGAACCTCACTGGCTTTCATCTGTACTGTATTATGGAAACTATCAGATGGAAGTTTGTAAACTCCAAAGCCTGTACAATATTCACTATTTTTAAGAAGATTTTATTCTCTTTTTGGGAGGCTTGATCTACTTTTCTTTCTCCTTTGACTTCAACCCTCTTCAACTTTCAAACACTCCGACTCACTCCCCTTTGATTATGGCTCAAGTGCAGCAACCCAAAACTCCTCTGGAGATTCTACAAATGTCGATCAATGCTGTTGTATGTATCATATATCCAATCATTAAATCTATGTACTAATATATTCCCTAGCTTATAGAGACTGGTAAAGCTCTTCGTGCAACAGGCCTAGAAGGGGGGAAGACAATGGCAGTTTCTGCCATACGACTTCACTCAACCATTCCATCTATAACGGACAATTTTCACCAGGCCTTGGATGATCTTGAAGCTGAAATTGTAAGTGGGATACTCAAACCACTGGTCTATAGATTTAACAAGAGACTAAGGTACGAGCAAAATCGGTCCTGGGGCGAGATTTAGAAGAATTGCGATCGAAACGAATTGCGGCAGAGAACCCACCTGTACAAATAATCGAAGAACCCGCCGCACCTGATCTCTTAACGCCATCGCATACCAAGTACCATGAGGATCTATCAGCAGCGTCCACGCAAGAAAGTACTCGAGGAACCACCCCACTGGAGACGATTCCGAAGGAAGAGGAAAAACCGGTCAAAAATGACCCGTTAAAGGAAACTGTACACAAGGAAGAGACGAAAGGGCCCAGGGTTTCCCCTCCTCCAAATACGAAAGACAACAAATCCCAAGCTATTGGTCTTGGAATAAATACTACGCTTCCAGCATCTACAGATGTCCCTGCAACCACCACAGCAGGCGGGCAAGATTCTTCGATCGACTCCCTTTTTGATATCCCAGACAATGCTGCTAATGATGATTCTGCAGCTCTCAACTTTGACAACATGGATTTCACAATGCCAGACTCAACCACAAATACTCAGACTCAGGATAATAATCAAACACAAAATACCGAGTTTGACCTCTCCACATTTGGGAACAACCCTCAAGACTTCAATATGAATGATCTAAAACCTGCTAATGAGGCTTCTTCTAACAACGCAAACATTACTACAACAAACAACAAAGAAGGAGATATGATGGACGATCTCCTTAACATGACTACCACTGCTAACAGCGGCACGAATGGTAACAACAATAATAATATGGATCTAGACTTGGATCTTGATAATATGGTTGGAGCAGAGGAAAGTGTATTTGACGATATGTTCTTTGGTGACGATGGAAATGTGGGAGGAGAAATGGAACATGGACAATTTGATAATGAATTCTTTGGTATTGACTGAGGGGTTTATTAAATATACACAATCGGAAAGGTCTATTTCTATAGGAACTTATTAAAGAGGAAGTTATATTATACTGGCATGAAATTTGGCATAGAGGAAGTATCATTGTCTAAAATCAAGTATGTCAATTCACTTCCTCTATGTCTAAATCAAGTATGTCAATTCCTGTTACCCCCCCTTTTTTTATCTGATTGTTTCAATTTTTATCTAATAGTTTTCACCAATACCATTCAAACTATTACCCCAAGCTAGCAGAAAAGACACACCTTCCAAAGATGTATTGATGTCTTTTCCCTCTTCATAAATATGACTGGTCTGCCCACAATATACAAGCCTGGCTTTCCATAGGCAAAGTGTCCTTACCCCAGAAAATATGGAAATCACAAATCACAAGGAAATCTTCCAATTACACAAGTGTCCCCCACAAATACATTCTAACCCAGTTTAGCCAATTTGATTCATACCTCTTCGGCTTTTTCAATGCTAACTCCCTCCCCTCCTCTTGCATTATCCCCCTTACATTCTCCCGTTTGTTGACCCCACCTCTCCTTACTCCACGCCTTATCCACCTCCTCTCCCTCCCCTGCCCGTCTCTTATCCTCGAAAACGGTTTTCCGTTTTCCCATCCCTTGCTTCTCTCGCGCTAATTCGCTTTGGGTCTTTTGATGATGTTCACCAACACCGGAGTATACTTCTTCCTTGGTTTCTTTCTCGGATTTTTGGGTTGCAGGTGGTGAGCTCCATGCTCCGCCATGACCGAGTGGTTCAGAAGTCAGGGCAAGGAGAGCCTCTTCGTTAAGGGACTTAGGGGAGGATAAGGGCTTTGTGCTTGTAGATGTGGGGGAGGGGGGAGATACGAAAGAGAAGCGGCGGTCCGGATCTAAGATTGGTGCGGGGGGTGGTTCGTGACCTGTAGATTTCTCCTCGGATTCGGACAGGGGTTTTGTAGGCGATGTTGAGGTGTTGTTGCAGCCGTTATCCTCAGAAGTTCCAGGAGGTTGTTGTGCCAGGGAGCTTGGCCAGGGCATCTTGTAGATTTGGTGGGTGTTGATGGGGATATTGGTACAGATATACTTTTGCTACTTGGGGACAATTGCTGGCATTGTATTATGTAGATCGAGGCTATACTAGCAATATATCTCTTTGTTTGTGGAAGGGAAACTAGGTTCTACGGATATACAAAGAAAAGCCAAAGATTTTGAGGTATCCAATTCAAATTACTATCCTGAAGTTCGGCAAAACAAAGAGACCAAGCGGGTCATACCAACGTGGAAACTGGAAACTTTGAGTCCTACCCGCGGCACAAACAAAGAGCATCAAAATGCAAATGCGTCAAGCGTGGGTTTCGCCGCAATAAAGAATAAAGAATTTGGATTTAATTCTTAGATGTTTTTAACCTCGAGACCCTTCACTCTTCTTCAACCGACAACGAAAAGAACAGAAGTATAGTAGAACACATTACCAAATATGCCACGCCAGGGCCAGAAAAAAGGAGATCGGGACGATGCGTACAAGCCTGATGAGGACGAAGAAGACATCGCCGATTTCGATATCGATGAAGCATCAAACGCGAAAGCGAAATCCAGAGCAGCAGCCAAACCAGCAAAAGCAGCAAAAACTACATTCAAGGGCATCGCCAAAGGAACTCCTAAACAACAAACCCCCAAAGGAACCCCCAAAGGGACACCCAAAGGGACACCCAGAGGAACACCCAAAGGAACACCCGGCTCAACCCCCAAACCATCCACAGCAGGTCCCTACCAAAGCCCCTCCCCACCCCCCAAACCACCCACAGCAAGTGCCTACCAAAAGCCTTCCCCACCCCCCAGCACCAGCACCACCGCCCCCTCCTTAACAACCATCAAAACCCCCTCACCATCCGACCCCTATTTCTGCTGTCACCAGCCTCTTCCCCCCTCCAACAGTTTTCCCCCAGCTCTCCAAACCTTCTACACCTTCCTCGTACAATCCCTATCTCAGAAATTCCATCCCCCACCTTTCGCTTCCGTCCCTCCTTCAAAAACATATTATCGATTCTCCCATCTATGTCTAACGACATGTACAGAGGTGCATCGATATTTTGTGAGCCTAGACCCACCTAATGAAACTGGAGGGATTTTTGTAGAAGATAACGAGGAGAATGTGCTTGGGAAGGCGGGGGCTTTGGATGAGGAAGGGCCAGAGGGTAGGAGACAGGATGTTATGATTTTGAGTCGGAATGCTAGGTGTGGAGACCATATGAAAGAGGGGTTTTGGTATGTTTTGATGAGGGTGGAACAGCTTGATAAGGAGAAAAAAGATGTGGATATTGAGAATGCTCCTGGGGAGGAGATGGAAGATGAGATTGATTTGGATTTGTATTCGTAGACTTTCGGTACTGTGTGCGGATATGCGACTAGGCATGGCAGCGTAAACCAAAGAGGCAACAGGGGCAGATTGATCAAGTTGAGTATGCTTTATGTTGGATTTTCGAAACACAGTATGTGTCTCCAGCGTTTTGTATTCAATTTCTTTTACTACAGGCAACCAGCAAAACATGAGCTTCCCGGCTTCCAAAAATGAATCAAAAAACTATCCAGCTACGAGAGCACAACAAAGAGATAATTTGTATCCATTTGGTACATTGAAACCAATTCAGATTTTGAATCGATATGATATAACTAATTTATTCAGACCCTTAACCCCATCCTGATCGTTGAAATATATCCAGAAAATTCCCAGCTTTTGGATCTGGGCTTATAGAATAAAACAATTGGATACACTGCCTGTACAACAAGGCGATATTCTAGATCCATCTTATTCTATTGTATGGATCTGCTATGCAACTTGCTGGTTCTCTTCGTAGGGCGATGCTGGAGACGCGTTGGCGATTTGATTATGCGTTATGGCATCTAGAATGCCTAATATCTTGGATCTAAACAATGCAATAGTGTCGTACAGACCTATTTTCTGAGATAGAGATAATAACAGGTGGGTTCTATGAGAGAAGACGAAATTTAGAGCTCATTCTAAGCATACGGATCAACGATCTCCGGAGCATTCATGACTCCTACTCATCAATCTCACGTATCCTTGCCGCTACCTACAACGCTCGTGATGCATGGAATGTCCATCTGTTAAGAATTGATGTTGGTTTACTAGTCTGCCCTAGAAACCGACACACGCGCGGTGAATGTGGTGTTGATGGTGCACGCCGTCCAGCTTATGGACGGTGAAGATGGCTATAGAAGATAGAGCGGTCTAAATGGCATGCAATAGATTGATATATATACTAACAACCTGAGACGCAAGCCTAATATGTTCAGGAGAAATAGCAGGCAAGAATTGTCATATACATATACCCCAGCGTTCCATTCTAACAAGACAACACAATATCCACAAAAGAAATTCAAAAATAGTAAGAAATGTAAAGAAAACTTAGCGTCAGCCAGCACAGAGATCCTGAAGGTGATCCGTTTGTTTCAATATATGAAAACCTACCTACCTAGATACCAATGAAGCGCCTCGGCAGGATAGATGTCGGCTGGTCAAGCAATAGATGAGAATTAACGAGAGTTAAAGACATTCACTTCAATGTTCACCGCTTGTACCAAGAATAGGTGCGGCGTCATGGCTTTTCTCCGGTACACTTTTCTTGCCACGCTACATCTGGCGAGGGAAAAGCAGCCGAATGTTCCGTCCGATAGAATGCATTAGGGTGAATATCCCCAAGAAACCACAGGAATCCGGGAGTTCTTACCCGACATACTCACACATTCTAATTCCCAACTGGCAACAATCCTGCTGAGGAGTGAGGAGTCAGGAGTGAGGAGCGCAGGAATTCGAGCGTACGATGTCTATTTGAAAGAGATACCTAGGTACTGTATGTAGTATTTAGAAAGCAAACTTTTGCATCCAAACTTTGTGCGTCTTCCTTGAGGGCGCACACCCACTCCCACTTTTTTATCAGGCTGAAGAGGATAGAGCTGAAAGTAGAAGTTTCCATGCGTCAGTTGGTATGAAATACATTTTGCATAAATAGGGAGATGCCACGGGGAAAAAGTCAAAGTAGGCTCCATACGATGATACGCGGTATTATTCTCAATGGGCTCGAGCTCTTCGTAGAATGCTGATCTGGCAATGGATAGGCTCGAGAATGTTTGTTCCCATGGCTTCGTATCCTTAACCTCATATATCTAGAAACTTGAAATATTTTCCCTCGGGTTCTCGTTCGAAGTGTTATTGTTCGCATTGAATTGAAAGAACAGGCTAGCAATTCCACCATCCCATTCACCATCCCAAATGAATATCCAAATTACAGCTAAAGTAGGCAGTATTTGCCGACGGGCGTTTGACCCTTTTCTGCCGCCACCTGCAAGTTGCTGCTTTTCCAATTTTAGCATTCTCTGCTAAAAATGGCAATGGGCTACAGTCCAGTAGCTAAAGCCCTTTTCCAAAATTTGTTAGTGCTTATTCTCGGATATTCTCCACTCCCCCATCTTCTTCTTGATCAAGATTATTTCTTCCAATCATCCAACAAATCGTTACGACGAACATTACTCCTTCTTATTTTTCTAATGGTCAAAAGACATCAGTTAAAGTTGGGGTTCTTTTCCAATTGAGAATGGCCGAGTACTCCATTATAGCACATAATAGCATGTGCAAATCTATGGACGTGTCTCTTGAACTGTCTGCTGGCAAGGATCGGGGAAGTTTCCCCGGCAGCTGTTGAATTGCGCTGCACCCGCTGTAAAGTAGGAGCTTTGGTAACAGCCATTTAGTTGTCTGCGTGAAAGTGCTGAGGGATTTGGAAGGGTGGTAGAATGACATATTAGAATTATGGGGATCACCATCTGACAATGTTTGAGGGCGCGCGCTCTAAGCGCCGATAGCGCTTTCTATCTCAATAATTTGGTCAATCCTACAAGCTACAAAAGTAGAAGGAAAGAACTTCTGTCTCTCAGTACTTTCTTCGGTCTGTATATTTCTCATGTCGAAGTTGGCGAAATCTGATATTGAGCGCCTAGGGCGCCAAAGGCCGCCTCAGTTCAAGACTGTATGGACTGAAGTTGGATTTGTGTACGTCCTACTACTTTTGCATTTTGTAACATTGCTGTGCCCGTTTGTTCGATAAGGAGATAGATTCCTGGCTTTAATCCTTTTTGTTAAATGCTGATGAGCAATGCATCACAGATTCTCTACCTGCATTTCCCAGATTCTCTCGGTATGTCATTTTTAAGCATCGAGAAGTGGCTTTATTCTCATGTCTTATAAACAGGAGTATTTCGTGAGCGGATTTGCTGTCATTGTTCCAGATCTAATGAAAGATCTCAAAATCCCAGTATCTTCATCGACATGGCCAGCAGCGGCTTATTCGCTAATGGTCTCATCTGTAATGTTACCTCTCGGTAGACTTGCAGATATTTATGGCGGACGACCTGTGTACATTGCTGGTCTTGCGTGGCTAACACTATGGTCATTGATCGCCGGGTTCTCCAAAGATCAATATATGCTCGACATTTGCCGAGCTTTACAGGGCCTTGGACCAGCTGCATTCATGCCATCGGGGATGATGTTACTTGGTCGAACCTATCGGCCAGGACCGAGAAAGAATCTTGTTTTCAGTGAGTGGCCATTGATTAAAAACTTCTACATATCTAATCACTACAAGGTATTTATGGTGCATCTGGAGCTGCTGGATTTTTCATTGGCATCTTTTTCGCTGGATTGACTGCCCAGTATGACAAATGGGAATGGTATGTGCAACCGCATGATTTCAATGGATTACATTCACTCTTTGTTAGGTATTTCTGGGCAGGCGCTGTTTTGTCCTTCATAAGCGTCGCCACTGCCATGATTTGTATCCCATCCGAAAAACATAACCGTGATGGGCTTCAGATGGACTGGCTTGGATCAGGCCTTCTAACAACCAGCTTGATTCTTTTCGTTTTCGCCATAACGGAAAGCGCCTACGCCCCAAACGGATTCAAGACCCCTTATATCTTTATTACACTCGTTTCTGGTATAATTCTCTTCGCAATCGCCATGTACGTCGAACGATACGTTGTGAGTCAACCGCTCCTACCATATTCACTCTTCGCCGTGCCAAGAATGAAACCTCTCTTTATCGCCCTATTCTTCACGTACGGAAGCCTGGGAGTCTTCCTTCTCTATGCCACATTCTACTGCACCAACATAATGGGTGCTTCTAGTCTCCAACTCGTTGCATGGTTCATCCCGCTCGCTATCGGTGGATGTCTTATCGGCACATTGGGCGGCTTCATACTCCATCTCGTCCCCGGCAAAGCTCTTATTATCTTCTCCGGTATATGCTGGATCATTGCGCCTTTACTATTCGCACTCGCTCCCATTAATGCATCGTTTTGGGCATGGATTTTCACGGCAATGACTTGTGCAACTCTCGGTATAGATATAACATTCAACGTCACCACGATATTCATCACTACCTCGCTACCTTCATCCCAACAGGGTCTTGCAGGGGCCTTGATCAATTCCATCATGCAACTCTCCATCGCCGTATGCTTAGGTATCTCGGAAATCATTGCAAATTCGGCAGAGAACAAGAGTGGGAGTTTGAGATATAGTTATAAAGCGGTGTTTTGGTTCGAGGTTACCTGTGCGAGCATCGCGTTGTGTATCCTGATTCTCTTTTGCAAGATTGACTCGGCGACGGCAGGACTTACGAACGAGGAGAGGCAAGCTGTGGAAACCGAGACCGAGAATGCAAAAAGTTTTGTGGGAGCAGAGAAAAATGATCGAGATACTTGTGCGAGTCATTCCGAAACTCCATTTTCCTCTTCTGACTCGCTGGGCCAACATATTTGTTGATCTTCGGTGGCTTTGATGTAAGCTTCCAATGGGCAAAATTCTATTTCTTTTGAATTGTGCTACTCTCGGTTTCTATGGGGATTAGGTTCAGGATGGGACGTTGTGTTTAAAGTCAAGGAGTTGGCATGGAAAATGCCTCGGCACGGCACAATAAGGGAAAGCTTTTGAGTATCAATGGAGTATAATATATGGAATGTCGGGATGACGAGGTTTTTACAACATGGTATTGAGCTTATAAAGTGGTATTTGGATGGGATCACAGTCACTGATGATGAACGATGGATACTTGGACTGGAAAACAATGGGCTGCGTGATCGGATACGGCTAAATATAGTAGGGATATATTATCGACTTTAGCTATACCATAGCTATTATCAATATCCCTCTCATTCTATCGGACATAGGAAACCGGACTTAAGCTGGACTCGAGTATTGGCGTTGAGAGATTGCTGCAGTAGTGAATGGTCCTTGATGAACAGTGGGTAGGTGGAGGCTTTTGAGTGGGAGAGATCGAGGTGTGGATTATATGGGAGGAGACTGAGTTTCCATCCTGTGTATCTTTTGGGAAGAAGTGTGTTTTATCGTTCGGAGATATGCGATGTGGATATTAGCGCTGTGATATTGTGTAATGAAATTGATGAGGTGGAATATGATATTCGTCTTAATTTCAGAATATTTGAGAAGTGTATGGGCATCTTTCCGTTTGCATAGGTTCAGTGATTGAGTTTGACTCAGTCTTCCGTATGATTTTATCAAAGAATACTTGGTTATATATTTACTGGCCTCAAAATGTTTGGATCAAACGGAATGTTCAAAAAATAATAATGCCACATTAGCCAAACTACACCCTAACCTACTTGACACTTCCATCTCAACCCTCTCACAATCCCCTGAAAAACCCCCCCCTCCCAACTGCTTCATCCCATCCTCCCCCACACCCGTCCCATCACAGTCACCCCATTCCATCCCCTGGCTATATCCAATCTATGCACCATAGCAATAGCCATCGACCCCTCAAAATTCTCCCTTTATCGCCTTTTCATTTATTTTGAAATGGGATGATACACTCATTATTCATTAGTCTTGGAAGACTCCTCCGACTGCCCACACAAATTAAAACGCACCGATCCACAACAACGTTGGTGTATATCATCTCACTTTCCAATCCAGACTTCTCACAAAGGTATTTTGGTTCTTAACATGCAGTCATTCTAGGTAATCAAAGCTGACCTCATTTGAAATGACAACTTTACACGGCTCCGAGGCTGGTGAGATGAGGTCAGTTTGGTAATAGCTATTCTGGGAAAAGATCTACTTCGAAGCGAATCTTCGGAATTTCTGCATAATTGCTCCCAGGCTGAGCCACGAATGGTAAATATCCGAGAAAACAATGCAGAGGGATCGACTTGCAAACATGGCCGTGGATGGAAGGTTGGACCCCACTTCGACCTTGAGACAAGCTTTGTGGTCAAGCTTTGTGAATAATAAGCGAGGGAGAGTGGTGGTACCCTGCTGGCCAAGCCAGATTCTATCCATACTCCCCTTTGTGTAAGCGAGCCTATGCATGTGGACTTCTGTCTCCTTTTGAGCAAAGATTAGCATGACAAGAACAATTTATTTGCGACACCTCCTTTAAGATGGGGGCATATGTTGGGATGCAATCGAATAGAGTACTACGTGCTTGATGAGATTCAAATCCCAATTTAGATAACGAACTTTAGCCTTGCGAGGTATCAGGTGTACCGTGTACGTAAATGTAGATGATGCTCAAAAATTGTCTGATACCGCAAGCGATCGATGAGTTCATAGAAATATCATGAGGGTGGCACAAAGGGGAAAAGTGTTTTCTTTCTTTAGTTTTGAGGGTCTGGGAAGACAGCACCCGGTAGATTGAACTCCCAAACCCTAAAACACACGTATTACCTGTATCTTTCCCTCTCCAATCTTATTTTAATATATCCCCCTCGCCTGTAACCCAGTGACATGGGGTGTGCGCAGAAAATGGCTGCTCCTTGTAAGTTACACAAAATAACAATATTTAGAGGGTGTCAAATCTAATCCATTAATTCTAGCATCTTTGATGAAAGATATCAGCTACGAATGGACCACATTAGAGAAGGATTATTTCAATAGGTTGATTTGCCGGTGTATGATGTGAAAAGGCCTTTTGTCTGCAGTAATATAGCATGATGAAGCGAACTTTCCCATTACCTCAACGCTCTCGGCCCATTTTCTTTTCGGTAGATCGAACTGGAATATCAGTAACTGCATCGAAGCAACTGATAAGAGAACGCGTTCAAACTGTTCCAAAAGTTGGAATTCTCTCGCCGTAACTAGTATCTTTCGTGAATGATAATGTATCAAACGTACCAATAGAAGGTGTTCTGTGGTATTGACCTGCCAAAAAAGGATGTCGCCCCACAAAAATGCCCCCCTGAAAGTCCAGCCGCTCGAATGTAAGCTTCGATCTTCAACATGCATATGCTAGAATAATTTGATATTCATTTTAAAATGGGACTCTACGGAGTACGGATCACGGAGTAGGTAAGATTACATTCTAATCAGTGCACTGTCTAGCCTTCCTTGTTCTTCCCTACGCGTACAATTTCTCTCGGATCCAAGTAGCCAACTGTTGGTTCGATAGCTGAGGCATCACCCAGGAAACTACAGATAAATGAATCTTTGGTTGCATTAATTCTTCCACTTCACAACTACCCCATTGGACTATTGCTCGGGGAATGCTTTTCAATCAATGATGAATGCCTCTAGTATTTGTGTTCAAAATGCGGATGATTTCTTTGGTCCTCAGGTCGAGCCATGCCAGAGACCATTCGATTTCACACTACTATTTGAGCAAAGCATTCTCACTGTCGGCCCTTCCACATTATTTATCCTACTGCTTTCTCTCCGAATACCCCAGCTATATCGTGAAAATAGGAAAACACTACCAAATTTACTTTGGAGTTTCAAATTAGTGATTAATTTTTCCCTAGACATCGCTCATCAGCGCTAACAAACGTGTAGATTGCAATATCAGTATTTTTATGTCTTCAAATCGCCATTCTAGCGTTATGGGTAGTCTCCAACGGTCAAAAGACACGCGTATCTGTGCCTGCAGCAGCGTTCTCAGTAATCTCTACCATTGGCCTCGCAGCACTATCGAACTTGGAGAATAATCGATCTACACGCCCTTCGCTACTGATTTGCACTTACCTCCTCGTGTCTACGCTCCTGGATGTTGCTCAAATGAGGACACTTTGGTTGCAGCATGGAAGCACGGCATTGTCGGCATTGTTCACGTGTAGCGTGCTGGTCAAGACAATTCTCCTGTGGCTCGAAGCATTCGAGAAGAGGTCTTTTCTCAAGGTGCCTTACAACAAGTATCCCCCCGAAGCATTGGCAGGAATCATAAACACCAGTTTATTCTGGTGGCTAAATGCACTAATCCAGAAGGGTCACAAAAGCGTACTCAGCCTCGGTGATCTATTTGACACAGATAAAGCCTTGTCATCTTCCTCCCTGGAGGTAAAGATGCAAAAGGCATGGCGAAGTCAATCCCCGAATGGAAAATATTCTCTCCTCCTGACCATTCTCACGTGTTTTAAAGGTCCTCTGCTTACTCTCATATTTCCACGTATCTGCCTGATTGGGTTCAAGTTCTCCCAACCCTTGCTTATAAATAGAGCCATCTCGTTGATTGACGCTGCTGAGACGCCGGTAAACAAAGACATTGGCTATGCATTGATCGGTGCAACAGCGTTTATATATCTTGGTCTCGCAATTAGCACCGCCCAATATCGACACCAAATATTTCGAGTCATCACCATGATTCGGGGGGGACTGGTTTGCATCATTTATGATGTAACACTGACCCTTGATGCAAACTCCACGGGCGATTCTGCTGCAGTCACACTGATGAGTACAGACATAGAACGCATTGGGACTGGATTCAGTACCGTTGATAGCTTGTGGGCTGGTCCAATTGAAGCTGGGATTGCGGTATATCTATTGCAGCGGGAACTAGGCCTAGCTTGCATCGCTCCCGTCATCGTTTCACTTGGTGAGTCAATGTTGAAAATACATACATCACTACCTACTAATATCTGTAGCATGCACTGTTGGTGCATTTTCCATTATGAAATGGGCGAAAAATACCCAGAAAGAATGGGTTGAGGCAGTTCAAAAACGCGTTGCAATCACATCCTCAGCACTTAAATCAATAAGGGGTATCAAGATGCAGGGGCTTACAGCACGCTTATCTGAAGACTTGCAGGAACTTCGTGTTCAGGAACTCGAGTATGCGAAGCCGTTTCGCAGAAATATCATTGCCACAGCGGTAACATCCAATATCACTACCCTTTGCGGACCAGCCGTGACGTTCATCGTGTATATCCTCATTCAAAGGACCAAGGACTCGGCAACCCTCAATATCAGCCAGGCCTTCACCAGTCTGTCTTTGATTTCTTTATTAAGTACACCTGTCTCGGAAATGGTTCAAACTATTCCTACGTAAGTCTTCTTCGTTGATGTTCAGGAATGCCACTAACTCGGATGAAAGATTTGCTGCCGCGATGGGATGTATGGAAAGAATCCAGACATATATCCGGACAAAAGACCGCAATGACCCTAGATTTAACAGCTCAGATCCTGAGCCCAATTCGATATCTGAGATGTCTCAAAAAAATGCCAATATTAATCCGCGCGAGATTGAGTTGAAAACAGTCGACCCAATCAAGCCTGCCAGTTTGGTCCATGCTCGTGATGAAAGTATCGTCACTATTAAGGATGCATCATTTGTGTTTGGTGAAGGTACGCCAGTTCTCAAAGACATCAATCTTGAAGTTCCTCGTGGTACCTTCACAATGGTTATAGGTGCTATAGGAAGTGGAAAGTCATGTCTCTTGAAGGCCATGCTTGGAGAGCTACCCAGTAGTAAAGGATTTGTATTTGCAAAATCTTCGAGCATTGCTTTTTGTTCCCAGACGCCGTGGTTACCCAATACCAGCCTACAGGAACTCGTTCTTGGGGGATCGATTTATGACGAGACTTGGTATAATGCGGTTCTCGACGCCTGTATGCTTCAGCGTGACATTGCAGCTTTGTCGGATCGAGAGAAAACGGTGATCGGCAGTGATGGGGCTGCTCTCAGTGGTGGGCAGAAGCAAAGATTAGTGAGTGAAGCTACTATTCGTTTGAAGGATATTGAAGTATCTCCTGGATGAAGGCTAATGGTGGTTAGGCTTTGGCACGTGCTCTGTATTCCAGAAAGGACCTGCTTTTAATCGATGATGTGTTCAGTGGACTGGACGCTAAGACGAACCAGGCCGTGTTTCGCAATGTTTTCGGGAGGGCGGGTCTTTGCAAGTTGCACAACATAACTGTTGTTCTTTCTACACACGCCGGTAAGGACGGGTCCATAATTATATGCTCTTTGAAGCTACCCGAATAAGATGGCAAGCGAACTCAGCTGACGATGCCTAGTTGAACATCTGCAATCCGCCGATAATATCATTATCCTCTCTAACAGCGGTACCATTTTGGAGCAGGGAAAATTCGCAAAGCTACGAGAAAACGAAGATGGCTATATCAAAGACTTAATTTTTCATGAGGGCTCAGACGAGGATTCATACGAAGAGACAGACGAGACACCTTCTGTTAAAAAGCCACCTACCATACCGGAACCACTTGAATCCAATGACATCAACCGTCAAGATGGCGATGCCAGTGTTTACTTTTATTTTGCAAAGTCTGTAGGCTGGATCTATTTCTCCCTGTTTATCGGTACAGTGGTTTTGTATACTTTCTCTAGCGAATTCCAAGCTGTTTTGCTGGAGTTATGGTCAAAATCAGAAACTAGCCACTCGGGAGTTCATACTAACATGTACATGGGGCTATATGTAATGCTATCGGCGTTGGCCTTGTGCGGAATTGGTGGATTACTATGCGTCACACTGCTCTTTGCAGGTCCATATGCTTCTATCAATCTCCACCGCGCGCTCTTACATACTGTAATGACTGCGCCTTATTCGTGGTTTACAGGAACTGATAGCGGAGTAACGCTGAATAGGTAGGTAACTTGACTATTTAATACTGGCTAATATCTGCTGACCCACTTCAGATTCAGTCAAGATATGAGCTTGATCGACATGGAGCTTTTGATCGGTATCGTCGACACGTTCACAGGCTCGTTCATGGCAATTGCTCAAGCAATACTCATTGCCATTGGTGCCAAGTACGTAGGGGTTATTCTTCCATTGATTATTGGAACCCTGTACATTCTGCAGAAACTTTACCTGAAGACATCGAGGCAACTTCGGCTGCTAGATCTAGAATCTAAATCACCACTCTACTCACACTTCACGGAGACGCTCAGCGGACTGGAGACAATTCGTGCATTTGGCTGGCAAGCTCAATCGGCCGAGAAAAACCGAAAGCTTCTAGACACCTCCCAAAAACCTTATTACCTTCTCTACTGCATACAAAGATGGCTTAATCTCGTTTTAGATCTCATCATCGCCGGAATTGCTGCAATACTTATGACATTTGCAACGCAGATGCGTGGGACTACCAGTGCAGGCACACTTGGCGTTGCTCTTGTCAATATCCTACAATTCAACTCCAGATTGAGCTTTCTTATTAGAAAGTGGACCCAACTAGAAACTTCTATTGGCGCGGTAGCCAGGGTAAAAAGTTTCGAAGCAAATACTTTATCGGAAAACGGGCCTTTTGAGGTTAACCTACCGCCACCAGAATGGCCTACCAGAGCTAAAATTGAATTCAGAGCAGTGACTGCAACTTATGGGTATGTGTCCAACTAGAGAACTTTGACGAAATGTGCTAACTATATCGAAAGTATTGATGAACCTGCTGTGCAGAGTATGTCATTTTCCATCGAGGGAGGAACAAAGATGGGTATCGTTGGTAGGACTGGGTCGTGAGTTGAACCTAAACCCCTGCTCAACGCCCAAGGAGCTAACACATCTCCCAATAGCGGAAAATCGTCTCTTATATTAACACTCTTCCGAATGCTTGAGCTTACAACAGGAGACATCTTCATCGATAACATCCCCATTTCCACTCTTCGCCGCGAATCCGTACGCTGCTCCTTCATCACAATTCCCCAAGAGCCCTACTTTCTCTCTGGCACTGTCGGCTTCAACGCCGATCCATTCCACTCTTTAGATAACCAAGCAATACAAACCGCGCTTCTTCGGGTTGGACTCTGGGACATAATATGCGACAACGGGGGTCTAGATGCGCCCATGAACGCTACCCCTCTCAGTCAAGGACAGCAGCAACTTTTCTGCATCGCAAGAGCATTGATAAGAAAAGTGTCGCTGGGAAATAAGGATCACGGAGTTCTGGTGCTAGATGAGGTGACGAGTAATGTTGATTCTGCTACCGAAGAGATCATGTTGAGGATTCTGGAAGAGGAATTTAAGGGCTGGACGGTGCTCGCCATAGCCCATAGATTGGGAACGATCAGAGGGTACGATAGAGTATTGGTGCTTGATAAGGGGAGGGTTGCGGAGGATGGAACGCCGGATGATTTGATCCGAAAAGACGGGGGACTGTTCAAGGAATTGTGGGAGAATGGGTTTGGAAAAGAGAATGGTGTATAATTTGTTAAACAGTATTGTTTTTCTTTGTTTGCCTCTTTTGTATTTTTTGTATCAAGTCGAAAGGAAATTTCTTGAATCTTTATTTAATTTCATCTTCTATATCTTTCAGAATATCCAAATAAACACCGACAAAAGGAACAAGTAATTAAATGGCTTTTCAATTCTAAAGTATACATACTGCACGGTTATTGGGCCCAACTGTTTAAGGCTCTTTAAGACAAGAATTTGACTTCCAAAATTTTCGCCATCAATACCTATTCTCCAACTTAATAGGATTGATGTGAACATGGCATATACTCGTAACCATGCCACGAATCCGACAGCTTGTACAGCTCAAGATGGAAACCCCGTCAATATTCTGACTGAAATAAATCAGTGGCCCAATTGGAAATCATACTAGCACACCCCATTCCCCGTTTGATATCTAACAAAATCTTGTGCCATCGTGTTATATGGACTACCATAACAGATCG
This sequence comes from Ciborinia camelliae, assembly GCA_025890175.1. Taxonomy (NCBI): domain Eukaryota; kingdom Fungi; phylum Ascomycota; class Leotiomycetes; order Helotiales; family Sclerotiniaceae; genus Ciborinia; species Ciborinia camelliae. The sequence goes on from JANPYM010000002.1 coordinate 1,615,339, forward strand.
GCCATTTTCACGTTAATGACTCTGCACTCAGCACCATCAAATCGATCGGTAGCCACCTTTTAATTCAAGGCGGATACAACAATCTCATTATTGACAAATAAATGATACTTTTACAGACTTAAATCCCCTCGTCCAATCCCCATGTGAAGATGAAGATGTCGCCTTGAAATATCTTATGATCCATAAATAGGTATGAAGAAGTACCTCAGTTCTTGTAAAATGACGATGTCTTATTATAAAAAGGTTTAATGACAATAAACTTATTGGCAATACCGTTGTGGAAAATGAAGAAGGAATTCGAAGATTGATGCTGTCGATAAAAAAAGAATGTTCCTTTTCTTGATCAAAGCCTCACTTGAGGTTACCCACGGCTCTCACCGGCATATCGTCGGCTAATCCTTCCTCTTCTTTCCTTTTCTTTGTCCGTCTATTTTCCCCTTTTCTCTCACTCTTCCCGAGCCATCTCTCTCTCCCCTTTCTCTCTCCTGAGGCGGAGTCTGAATCTCCTCAAAGAATTCATGACGTGTACGGACACTCCGTACGTAAGGATTTGTATAAATAAATGCAAATATAAATATAAATTTTTTATTGTAGTGTATTATCTTCAACCTTTGTACATTATTTGAGAGTCGCAGCATCAACTGATTCAACGCGCGCCCTTCATATTTCTAACTCTAACCTTTCATGCGGAGATCCACTTGGCAATAATATTCAACAAAGGGACTCCCTACCAGTTTTCCCAGATGGAATTGCCGCAGCCGAGCCATCTACCCATTCCTCCATGATCCATCACGACAATCAGGCCCCCAGCCTATAGTAGCATAGTAGTATAGCGAGACCCCGTGTTCAGACTTCAGTGACTCCACTCAAGTTCCCAGGGCCAGTTTCTAACCCTTCAAAGCTTCCTTCCTATCGTTCTAGACCCTTGATATGTTGGTTCGTGCCAAACTTCGTGGATCCGGAATGGAAGAATGAAATGAATAAAATGATGTCCACGTAGTATCCTTAACGCTGGATGGGGTAAACGGAGACATACTTTCTGATAGTTTCCACAACGACCGGTGTAGGCGTGTAAAAGTTACGCCGTTACGACAATTTGGAATTCTGCAAAAGGAACGGTGAACGGTGAATGAGATGGTGTCGGTGTCGGTGAGCACAAAATGATGCAGCGCATTAGAATTTAGGACTATACGGACGGATGGATACCTCATATCAAACCGAGAGAAAACGAATGAGAAAGAGTTGATCTGCATAATATTATCTTGCAGAGATAATTTTCATTTCCTACTTTCATGGAAAAATCGCCACGACATTTTTAATCCTGATTATGAAATTCATCAATCGGTATTCTGCAGGACAGTAATGCAATGGAACACGCCAATGACGATCATATTATTGCATCTACCTATAGTACTTATAGTAGCCAGGTCCATCGGTCCCTAGGTACTTTATTACGCACAAGTACCGGTGTACTGCAATGAAGATCTAGGTATCAAATCAAATAATCCCCGAGAGTGATAAGTCGGGGAGTGATCACTGATCAGATCATCAGACCAATGCTTTTCCTTCCCCCTTTCCGCCAAGGCCAAGCTTTACGATCAAACATCTTTTTCATCAATTCGTAATATGCGAAAGCCCCTCCAATAAGGTAAGTTATACAGTTATAAATTGTAAATCATAACAGATATGTTATACAGAAAAGATGTTTGTAAAACATTTTTTGAGGCATTTTCGTTTGTGCAAATAATGGGAGAGAAGGAGGGAAGGAAGAAACTTGGAAGGGAATTTTAATTGATTTGATTCCCCCCCTGACTTTCTGCCTTTACGGATTGATCATTGCTCGGCTAGAGATGGACCTAAGAATTTCTTGTTCCTGGCTAAGGTATCGAGGTATGGTGAGGGGAGGAGATCTAATGCAGGTACAAACAGATTCTCCAAATTATCCAATAAGAATGAAAAGGCCTTGCTTCTTCGTATAAAGAAACATCCATACGATCACGTACCTCCTACTAGGTACGATAAGGGCTAGGTTACCGATTATATTCTAGACTTTATCTCACCCAAGAATCTTGAGAATCTTGCTCAAATTCTTATTAATTATTCAATTTCAAATATCCCCTCTTGAGCAACCTACATATCATGCATATCACGATCAGTGATTACCTAGTGTTTGAATCTCTGCCCTCTTTCGGAGCTGTAGCTGTATCTATCTTAACTGGATGAAAACGAAGCCACGAAGAAAGTTATCAACCGCCCCATGTCAACCCCAGAATCTGTAATCTTGACAGAGAAACCTGGAAATTCATGCGAGTCCTTGGGGGAAATCTCGTTGGTCCAACGTGGTCGTTTCATTAATCAATTTGAGATGAACTGCCTGCCACATGCTTACAGAGAAAGTCTGGATTTCTTGACATGACATCACGATTGCTTGATTGTATCATGTGCATATGTATATTTCCGAGATACAACAGTATGTGAAAATACTGGTAGATGGATATGGGATATCGTGGTCATTGGTGTGATTGTTGATTTCCTATGTAACATGTTTTATACTTGGGTCGTTAAAATACCTCAAACGAAAATGATTCCTAGAAAAGGCAAGTGACAATTACCTGATCTTGATCTAATGGCCGATTGACTTGATTGAATTCTTCATCGCCGACCGGATAACTAGACCTTTGCTAATGCCAACTACCGACCGTAAGGTTAAGGTTCAACAAGTATCTCCACCAAACCCGTAAACCCAATTATCTTTTTGATCCTTCAGGAATGGACCTTGAATAAATATACTTCAATGCGTCAAGGCTTTTCCTTGAGTCTCACAATGGCTCAAAATCTAGTCAGCTTCATTTTCCCTTTCGTCTCTTCCTCGCCGAGCCCCTTACTATACATAACTTACCCTACCAAGAATTCTACTCAAGTCGAGAGTGAGAGAGAGGAAATCCATTTATCGAATTCCGCGTGACAATCAATGAATGAAAACAATTGAAACAATCGAATTGTCGCTTTGATGAAATTCGATAGCACGAGAACTTCCAATGTTCATGTTTGCCTAAACTAAACAGTAGTACAAGACTGTTTCAATTGAAGACATAGTACCTATCTACCATGCTCTTGTGAGTTGTGCAGTCTTACATAGTTGTACAAGAGGGCAAAACTCCCCATCAATTAGGTTTCGAGGAAAAGGAGTTCCCATTCGCATCTACCTATGGATTACCGAATACTAGATACATACTAGGTACAGTGAATCTATACTGGTAATAGAATACGGATTATTCACTTGCAAGTACACACACGTCTCACACCATCATTCACTCACTCATCGTCATTGATACCCAACCCTTATCTTCTTTACAATTTCACTTCTCTACTTTCTCTACTCCGGATATCGTATCATATACCATATCTCACATACCGTATCTCGAAAACAATTTCGGTCTTCAAATTATATCTCCCACCTTCGAAGGAAAGCGTCGACTCAATTCAATCTCCATCCCAAGTTCCAAACCTAAAACGTACCTATCATTGATTCATATCGTATATACGGAGTACTATGAATTCGGACGGATTCGTACATATCTAGTTAGCCCCCGGCTGTACGAGATGAACCAAATAAGTTGAAATAACCAGGCACTCTTTAACTTGTTTCAAAATAAGTGAGTAGAAAGGACTAGAGCTGCGGGTACCCCTTACTAGTCGCTCTCGTTCCAGCCCTGCACCCTTCATCTTCCTCATCGCTGATTCGTTGAATGATCGCTGATCCCCCTCTTCAAATCAAATAGACCTATCGGAATAATTTGGGACCTGGGTTACCCGAGTCCTATCACAATCACACGGGATTCACAATTTCACACCTCACCTCACCTCTCTGGTCCTCATCTGGGCAATCCAAATTATTCATCCAATGCTCAATGCTCAATGCTCAATGCTCATCATATTATTATTTTGCCTCTCACAACGAGAGACTAAAATAAAATAAAGTGTTGTAAGCTAGTTGCCAATCTGCTAATCCTTTGCTTGACCGTCTAAGCCATCCTGGTTTATTCTTAGTCTTTTGGTTCGTTCATCTTATTTTCTTTTTTAATCTGTTGGCTTTAACATCCCATCTATCTTTCATATCCTTCATATTGTTTGCTTAAAATGAAGGAAGACGGTATAACCAACCTATCGAATCCACGATATTTTGATATTTGACCATTTTTATTTCCTTTGATGATTTGATGCGCTATCTTCGGGCTACCCCGTACTACTCTTCCACTGACAAGAGAGTTCTTTGACGAAGAAGATAGATGTTCTTTGTCGTGAATAATGTTTTTGTGTGTTTCTATTCTGAGCAATAAAAGAAATGGGTTAAATGTAATTGTTGTTGATGGCTCTAGTTTCGTGTTCTATTATCGTTTTCTTTGGTTCTTTGGTTCTCGTTCCTGAATAACAAACTTGGGTTCCTAGGGAAATCGAAGAGAATCGTATATCCTCAAAGGAAACCATCACATTACCCCTGACTAATTTAGGATTATTTAATCCTATTCATTTCCCCCATCCATTTTCCCAAAATTTAATCATTCTTCACCAGAATATTACATTCATTCATTTTACTACCATATTCACATTATTTACATTCATTACTTTTTGAACAAAATATTCATTATCCCATATCCCATATCCCATATCCATCATATCCATATCCCATATCCCATATCCCATATCCTTATCCTTGTTAAACATCACCCACCCCAATCCTTTTTACTTTCCACAGAGAACCCTGGACTAGACTAGGACCCAAGGTGCCCCACTTAAAATTTGATTAGTTCCGCTTCACGCAGCAAATCAACCCCAGTTCTTATCCATCCATCCAACTATCCAACTTTACTTCATACGAAATAAAACCACCTTCTTTTCCACCACCCATTTGGATCCTTTCCTTCTTTACCTCCACCACACATTCCTTACAATAGTACATAGTCTTTCGAGACATTTACACTCCTTCCAACGAGAAATTCTTCGAAAGAATCGATCTTCCTCAAGTCAAGAATACAGCAGTGCTGCCAATCTTTCAACGCCAATTTCATAACGGAAAGCCGATCTCCAAGTACACTCACTTTCTCGAAGAAAGCAAAGGAAATTTAACTTCAACCCACTTCAACCCACATTAATATCAACATCAATCAAAATGCGTTCCTCAGTCGCTATCGCCTCTCTCTGCGCTGCATTTGCAGTTGCTTCCCCTTTGGTCAAGAAGGATGCCGAGGTTGCCGCCCGTGCAGAAGTCGTCGAGACTCATGTTGATTACGTCACAAACGTGGTCATGGTCACTGTCACCGGTAAACCAGTCATCGTGACTGCTGGTCTCGGTACTGCATCTGCTGCTATCGCCGTGACCTCCGAGGTTCCATGGGAAAATAAGCCAGGAAATTATTATACAAGACCTGTCAACAGACCCTCCCAATATCACAACTCCCCTCCCCCGGCCCCAACTTCAACCTACCAATCTGTTGTTGTTATTACCGAAACTGAAGCTGCTTCCACTCAAGCCCCAACCACAACAGAGGCCCCAACTACAACCGCTGCTCCAGTTACCACTGAGGTAGCCCCAACCACAACCCCTGAGCCAGTTACCACCGAGGCAGCCCCAACCACAACCCCTGAGCCAGTTACCACTGAGGCAGCCCCAACCACAACCCCTGAACCAGTCACCACTGAGGTAGCCCCAACTACAACCGCTGACCCAGTTGCAACTTCAAGCTCCGCCCCAGTCGTAGCTACAACAGCTGTTGCTTCTGCCACTGATGCTCTCAGCCCAACTGCCGTCACCGCCCACAACAATGCCCGTGCTAGCCATCAAGCCGCCGCTATGACCTGGAATCAAACTCTTGCTGATTGGGCCGCCCAAGAGGGTAGCTGCACCAAGTTCGCACATGACTTGTAAGTTTTCTCCCCTCCTCTTTTATAGAAAAACATAATGCTGACATGAGATAGGACCGCTGGTGGTGGTGGATATGGACAAAACATTGCTGTTGCCGGAAACTCCAACTCTGGTGCTTATACTACCGAAGCTGCTCTCAATGCTGCCATCGGCGAGTGGTATGCTGAGGAATCCCTCTTCGGCGCCTTGTACGGTGCAGCCAGCCCATCCCAGACTATCGGTGACTTCTTGCACTTCACCCAAATTGTCTGGGTAGGATCCCACGAAGTTGGATGTGCCGTCAAGACTTGCGGAACCGACAACACCATCTACCCAGGCATGTACGTCTGGTACAGTGTCTGCAACTATTACCCAGCAGGAAACGTCCTTGGTGAATTCGCCACCAACGTTCTCCCCGCAATCTAAATTGCCACCAACGTTCTCCCTTAAATGATATCATGCCCGTTTGCACATAAAGGAGTTCTTGGCGTTTAAACTCTGGAACTTAACTTGCCTTTCATGTATGAACTTCTATTGAGAGGGGGGTTTTGTTGCCAAGCGCTGGGACCCTTCTCATACCTTCTACGCAGCTGACGACATCATATAAAAAAATGGATAGATTTGGATGTATCTCGCGTCTTCCCTAGGTGTTTGACGACACTCGAGTTTTGCGTCGCGCCTTTTAGATAGATACCTTAGCTAGACTTTGGTTTTTAGTTGCCTTTGATAATTTCGCACGTATTGTCATTTCTGCCCATTATTCAGTTCTTTGTACATAATTGAACACATGGGTCCTTGAGATCCTTTTTTCCAAAACTTCTTGGTTCTTGATTGCATTGTGATAGTGACTTCGAACGTGAATGTGAATGTAAATGTAAATAATCATCCCTCAGAATTGACGTAAGAAAAGGTTTGATGTATTCCCTTTTGGGAAAGGATAAAAACGATGAGTATCAGGGAGGACCTAGTAGTACCTTTATTATATTACTGAAGAAAACATCTAATCTTCTACCGAGATCTAGGTTGTTGATCCGATCTGATTCAATCCGATCTACAACGATGTGACGATATATGCATACAATGAAGTTAGGTGTGATTGAGATGTGTGGGATGAAGAAAGCTTGGTAAAACCTTGGAAATGAGTGCAGTCTCGGCAGCTAAGCCTAATCCGAGCTAATCAGGAGGTGGACTGGAATACTCCAGCTGGCGATAAGGCGATACTCTTAGAAATTGACCTGGTCTCAACTTTTCTCTATTCACACAACACATACACAATAATACATACACAAATTCCTACCTAGGTACATAAAGTTTTTTTTCTTGAATTTGGGTGCGGTGTATATTTTCTTGATAATTTAATTGATTCTGGGCAGATCCCTTGACGTGTAAGATATTGATGATTGGATAACGTCTACAGTCATTTGAAACGTACTGTACTCATCCTTCAGGTACCTACAGAAAGTGCTATCAAGTGCGGGACAACGAGGCACCCGTCGATAACACAGCGGAACTCCACTTCTCTCTCACGATAATTTCACCTTTCCATTTGAGATTGGACATACATATCACGACCCACTTCGACACCATCAGACTCTTCGATTTAAAGATATATACTTGACTTCAGGACATCATGGCTGCAAACCTGCGTGGGGTCGGGGAGGGGCAAGGCATAGGACAAGCTTTGAAGAACATGTTGGGAAAAGCCACGACCACAGTCCCGGAACAAAAAAACGACAAAGTCCAACTAGTCAACAGAGCCAGCGAAAGCAAGAGTCCATATGTTCGCGCTCACTCTTCAAATCCCGTTGCATGGCAGCTGTGGGGAGACGAAGCCATTGATTTGGCGCGCCGAGAGAATAAATTGTTGTTTGTGAGCATTGGTTACAGTTCTTGTCATTGTAAGTACCCCCTCCTCCTTATTTCGCAACTCGGCAAATGCATGATCAAAGGCTTACGAAGTGGTACACAGGGTGCCATATTATGGAGCGCGAGTCATTCGAAAACGAAGAAGTAGCTGCGATATTAAATAGCTCATTTATACCAATCAAAATCGATCGCGAAGAACGACCAGATATTGATCGAATTTATATGAATTTTGTGCAAGCTACAACGGGTTCTGGAGGATGGCCACTGAACGTTTTTCTTACACCGAGTTTGGAGCCAGTGTTTGGGGGAACGTATTGGCCAGGACCAAGTAAAACCACGGACTTCGAAGATCAGGTCGACTTTTTAGGCATTCTGGACAAACTGAGTACTGTTTGGTCGGAACAAGAATCACGGTGCAGACAGGACTCGGCCCAAATACTTCAGCAGCTAAAAGACTTTGCAAATGAGGGAACCTTGAGCAACAGATTGGGGGATGGCGTGGATAATGTTGATCTCGAATTACTGGAAGAGGCCACTCAACATTTTGCAAATGGCTTTGATAAGAAAAATGGAGGTTTTGGAACCGCTCCAAAGTTCCCAACTCCTTCAAAAATTGCTTTCTTGCTCCGGCTGGGACAATTCCCACAAGCTGTACTCGATATTGTTGGAATTGCCGATTGTCAAAATGCCAAGAATATTGCCCTTACAACTCTCCGAAAGATGGCTCGTGGTGGGATTCATGATCACATTGGGAATGGATTCGCTAGATATTCTGTCACGGCCGATTGGTCTCTTCCTCACTTCGAAAAAATGCTTTATGACAATACCCAACTTCTACACGTCTATTTGGATGCCTTTCTTTTATCAAGAGATCCAGAGTTTTTAGGAGTTGCTTACGATGTCGCAAATTATTTAACAACCACTCTTGCTCATTCAGAGGGAGGATTTTATTCTAGTGAAGATGCCGACAGTTATTATAAAAATGGCGATAGCGAGAAACGAGAAGGTGCATATTACGTTTGGACTAAACGAGAATTTGAGAATATTCTTGGTCGCGGACGCGAGTCGATACTGTCAGCTTTCTTCAATGTTACTAGTCATGGCAACGTAGGGCAGGAGAATGATCCCCATGATGAATTCATGGATCAGAACGTATTAGCCATTTCCAGCACTCCATCAGCATTAGCAAGCCAATTTGGCATGAAGGAAGCTGAAGTTGTAAAAGTTATCAAGGAAGGCAAAGCGGAACTAAGAAGACGTCGAGAAGCTGATCGCGTAAAGCCGGCTATGGATGACAAAATTGTTGTCAGCTGGAATGGTATTGCGATCGGAGCATTGGCCAGATCGGCTGCGGTTATCAACAGTTTTGATCCAGTCAAGGCTAAAGAATACCTAGATGCGGCCCTCAAAGCAGCCGACTTTATCAAGGAAAATCTTTATGAGGAAAAGTCCAAGATCCTCTACCGGATTTGGCGTCAAGGAAGAGGAGATACTCGAGGATTTGCAGATGATTATGCATTTTTGATTGAAGGACTTATCGATTTGTATGAAGCTACTTTTGATGAAAAGTGGCTTCAATGGGCTGATGAACTTCAACGTAAGTAATTTTTCTCCTTTGACTTGAACATATTACTAACTTGCTTAATAGAATCCCAAATCAACCTCTTCTATGATACACAGAATACAGGTGCCTTTTTTTCTACCACTGCCTGCGCGCCAAATGTGATTCTCCGTCTTAAAGATGGCATGGACGCTTCCGAACCTTCTACAAACGGCACCTCCTCCTCAAATCTCTATCGTTTATCTTCGATTCTAAACGATGCATCTTATGCAAAGATGGCGAAAGAAACAGTCAAGAGCTTTGAATCTGAAATGCTGCAATATCCTTGGTTATTTCCTAGTTTCATGCCAGCAATTGTAGCGAGTCATTTGGGGGTAAAGAGCGTAGTGATTCATGAGGCAGATGGTGATACTATAGGCGAAACACGAGTTCGAGAATTCGAAAAAGCGCCTAGAGGTGGACTGGGAACGTTTGCTCGACTGAATGCTTCGGGTAAAAATGGGCAATGGTTAAGAGAGAGAAATCCACTTTTGAGCGATGTGGGGAAGAGCAATAAAACTAGGATCATAATCTGTGAGAATGGAGTATGCAAGGAAGAGGAAGAGGCTTTCTTTGTGGACTCGGGTGTAAAGATGGAAAGCCCCAATGAGCCCCATGGTTTGAAAATGGCCGGTTTGAAGGAATCATTGCCGAATGTTGAAGGTACGAATGAGGGACGAGGCCGGGAGACAAAAGGGCTTTTGCAGCAAATTGATCTCGCTAGTGTGACGGATAACCAAAAGGAGAAATAGGTATGCATTCATGCACACATCACATCACCACTCGGATCTCTTTCATTTTGTGGAAAAGGAAAGGAGGGCAAGGAAAAGAAAGTAAAATGTTGACGAGGGCGTTCATATGGGTTTAGTGGGCGTTTGATAGATCCTATGTCTTCTAGCGTATGTACAACGGTTTTCCCTCATCAATGTTCAGTCCTCCCTACATGCGATGCGATATTCGTGTATATTTGTATAATGCGAAATCTTTAGGAGATGGGATAAGATGAGATGAGATGGGATTAAACGAGACGGTTACGGGGGAGAAATAACACGCATCGGATATCGTGGCACGGGATGATTGTCGATTCGTGCTGTGCCACACTAGATAGGACTACTCGGATTAGATCAACAATTGGACTTGCTAACAAAGATAACCTTATTTCGATATCTCATTATGGTACGACGGAGCAGGCTTATCGATTCCTTGAGGAATTACTCGACGCTTGGGATAACATGACAAGTGATCTTTCCGAGTTCTCATGTCATGGGGCTAGCCGTGACTACTAAGCATTGCCATCATATGCATCTTCTACAAATAGCTTAGCTTAATTAGTTCTTTACAAATCATCACGCTTTTTACAACATATAAATGGATAGATGTACCATTACATTACATCTCATTCGGACCCTAAGAATCTTCTCTCCTCTCGACGATATCCACTTTTGGTTAGACGTACAACAGTTGGTTGGGAGGCATTACTAGATTCCGAAACCCCTACCAAAAACCCCTTCACACCTCATACCTCACACCTGACATCACTCACCACTCCTAATCCCCGTCATTCAGAACCGCCATGATAGAAGGTAAAAACACAGTCCTCATAACCGGCGCCAGTGGGTCCCTCGCCATCCCCTCCGTCCAATACCTTCTTACCCACCACCCCACCCACAACGTTCTCCTCACCATACGTAACCCTTCCGTCACTGACCCAAATACCCGGCGCCTCCTCGAAATCCTATCCCGGTATCCCGAAAATCGATATTCTATCCGTACACTCGATCTCAGCTTTTTAAACTCCGTCCAACGATTCACCGACGCCATCAAAAAAGAAATTGCAGAGGGGAAATTGCAGCCCTTGGGAGCCATCATCTGCAATGCGTTTACATGGAGTATCAACCGCGGGTTGAAATTCTCGTCAGATGGCTATGAAAATTGCATGGCTGTGAATCATCTTGCGCATCTTTCCTTATCTTTATGACTTCTTGATTCCTTTGGTTCTGAAGGGGGTCGCATCGTGATACTGGGTAGCGATGCGCATTCCGGCCAAAAGCGGACTCGAGAAATACCCCCCCCCCTTCTTCCAGATAATTTAGAACTATTGGTGAAGCCCGAGCCGGATAAAGAAGGCGAAGAGACCGGGAGGGGTTTTCAGAGATATGGGCTCTCGAAAGCGATGGCAATTATGGGCATGTGGCAGTTAAATGCGCGGTTGCAAAAGGTACATATCTCGTTGCTTCACTGATACCTATCCATCTGCTCGATGGTGTGTTAGCGGAACGCTAACAATCCCCAGTCTTCTGACCCCCAACTCCGCAAAATCACAGCCCTGGCCATGGATCCTGGCGGCCTCCCCGATTCCAGATGTATGAGTTCCGGCGCTGATGTCCCCGCCGCCTGGACTTTTCTCATGAAAGGAATTCTCGGTACTGTCTTTTTAGGCCCGCTGAGATTTCTTTTCAAATATGCAATTCCAACATTACGATCTACGAAGGATGCTGCAGTGGATCTGGTCGAGATAGCGATTGGGGAAGAGTTTCGTGGGGAGAGTGGGTATTATACCATGTTGAATAGAGATGAGTGTTCGCCAGAGACGAGGGATGAGGAGAAACAGGTTGCAGTGTGGAGGAAGAGTTTGGAGTGGGCGGGAGTTAAGAGTGGGGATATGGTGTTGGTGGAGGCTTTTGAGTAGATGGGTTGAAAATTGCGAGGAAGGAGGGTGTCGGTCGTATTGTAATGAATATAATTGATATCGAAATAATTATATAATATAAAAATATTAAACCATCAATACTGTACTAATAATACAATATATATATATATATATATATATATACCTTAAAATATACTCCTCACTCTTCTAAGCTCAAAATGAAAACTTAAAAGGCTCAAAACCATTAATAGCGTGCACACTGCATAGCTCGCCCTCAATTTCTTCTTCAGGTTAGAGCATCATGACATACCTAGATATGCAGGTGACATGATTATAAATCCACCCAATCCCCGATTCAGAAAGAATCGACCGAAAAAGTAACCTCGAATTTATCAGCGCAAAGTATATGTAGCGCTCCCTGACCCGGTAGTTTTTTTGCCCAAGAGGTATTCTTGTTTTGAAAGTGTCTTTACTTTGAGATGGAATCCCATGATATGGCGGGTATTGCTGGGATGGACAATGAGAAAGAGTTTCGAGCAAATGGTGAGTCGTTGTTTCTGATAAGTCCCGTGAGGTTCTATATAGGAATCGAAAAGTAGAGAGGCGAATACATTACTGATTTAGAGATGTTAGACCTAGTATCAAATACTATTCCTAGCGTGAAGCCTGAACAAACGTCTCGATTTGCACTCTCAACACCAAATTCGGAAGGTTTGTTGTAGTTACTGACCAATATACTCCATAGACATTGCTAATCAACCCTCGGAGCAGAATCAATACCCCCCACTGACTGCGATGCCGATTCAGGCTCTCGCAAAGCCACGGGATTTACTTTTATCCAAGTGGAAAACAACCGAGGCCCCAGAACTGCTGCTCGTAGCCATGTCATGCGAGAGTTTTGGCGTGAGAAAAAATTGCAAAAGGTAAAGAAAATTGAAGAGCTTCGGAAGCAAGAGTCGTGCAGTTTGAGGCCGAAGAGCTCGAAACGTAAAACTTTGAAAGATATTGGTCATTACCACCCAAATTCTGGAAATCGGAGAGATGGCTACAGCTCGGGTGTCCAAAGCTCAAGAGCCAACGAATCTTCTGTCCGTGATGCTTCAAGGGAAAAAACAGCTCAGACAAAGACCCAAAAACTATCGCAGGTATCTTATACGTCGCCCAGCCAGACGATGATTCCTCTGAGTAGAACAGGAATCGCAGATGTAGATCCATTCTCCAGTTTAAAATTTGGCGAGGGACCAGAAATACAAAAGCTACTCTATCACTGTAAGCTCTGTTCGGCTTTACCCTCCCCTCAATGGCATTCCCTTCAATGTTATATCGAACAAAATAATAACAAGAAAAGATTGTTGGATAACAGCATCGTCTATGGATAAAGAGGCAGCAGGCACGGATTTTGTCAGAGTCGGGTGGCTATTTTCAAGAGTTGTTTGGCTTGACCCTGAACCCATTCATGTTTTTATGGGATTTATCACCCACCACATGGCTCGACTTTATGGCCAAAAAGAACCGCCCATTGCTATAAAAAATAAAACAGAAGGTATGCGCGTGATTAACAGGAGGCTCAATGATCCTACACAAGCTCTTTCTGATGGGAATATTGGGGCTGTTGCAAGTTTCACGGGCCACGAGGTAGGCTTTGTCAACCTTGTTTTTGCGTGTAGGTTCTTATAGTCGAGTAGTTACTCTCAGGGGCCCCAGAAGACTTCAGTATTCATATGAATGGATTGGATCGAATGGTAAAATGTAGAGGGGGTCTTATCGCCTTTTCTGGGAATAGGCCATTGCAGCTTGTGGTTGAAAGGTATGTTGAATTCGCCAAATTCTACCAACTACTTTTTGATGACGCCGGTTTCCAGTCTCGACCTATGCAGAGCCTATATACGAATTGGCAGACCAAATTATTCGCAATATGATGAAGGTTTAACGGAACAACTAACAATAAAAAGTTCACTCGGAGCGTCGACGATCCAGTATGAAGTTGCAATGATGCAAGCGAGAAATGACTTTTGTGCAGACTTCATAAGGATGGTTGATGGTCTAGAGCGAGCCACGGGAGTGATTAAGAGCGCCGCTTCCAAGATAACGTCCCAGGAACTATGGGACAATTTTAGCGATCGCATCTGCTCAGAAGCCATAGGAATGAGTTGGCTTGACTCGACTGAGCCAACCATAGACGAGAGACGCAAAGTCATTTGGAAATGTTTTCGACTAGCAGCTCTGATTTATCTTCGTATGGCTCTACAAGAATTTCACACCACTCCACAACTTAATGGACAATACTTTCGAGCCTGCAAGTATCGGTTACTTGACACGACCACTGACTGGGGCAGAGCCATTGAAATGCTAACCCGTGTTATCCTTCGGGGGGAGCGCTCAAACGTAGAGAGACATCGCAGAGCGTGGTATGTGGCCAATGCAATGATAGAGTTACAAGAGTTTGGTATCGAGATATGGAAAATGGCAGAAGGCACCTTATTTACTTATTTAGGAACAATGGCTGGAAAACGGAAGGCAGACTAAGTACACCACCTACTATGGCCTTGAGCAGCAACCTCGATATATGCAGCAAGGAGTTCAACTTAAATGGTGGCGTCGGGTGGCGTCGGATGGCTTAGAGCCTTTCTGTGATTAGACACTTTCTGGCACTGGTGTAAGGTTAGGTTTTCTCCTTAATCGCAAGACACATTAGGATTACAAAGCATTAAAGATTGGTGCCTTCGCGCGGAATTTGGTGAAGGGGGCTTGAGATGATTGACGGAATCAAGTATGAAGATGCAGCTGTTCAGAACGACTCTGGATATAGAGTCCATAGTCCATTCGTAAATCCGTCTTTGTAATCAAGCCTGAACGACGCGGAAAGGCCGATGCATGCACCTTTAAATCGCAAGAAATAATCGCCTGATTCAGTAACTCGATTTGGTAGCCAATGAGACCTGCGCATTATCGCTGACTCTGCAGATGAGGTGCGAGGGAATATCAAGCTTTAATCGAAGACGGCCCATAACACGTGGACCCCCAGAATCAAAAGAGCACGCACCCGATGTGGTAAAATCTCGTCATTCATGCATATAGGTTGAAAAGCGTTCATTTCACTCATTTCAATCATTTGGTGCGATCAGTTCCCAAAGAGGCTTGGTTTTCCGAAGTCGTCGCAACACAAAAACTTTATTCTCCATTGTGTGGCTGCCCCCTCACCGACTAAAATACCTGTGAAAGTGATGTCAGACCCAATTCAGACCCCTGAAATGGCGGACATTTAAAAGTTCCATCGATTGTTCTACAAGTGTTCTCTGTTGCCGTCTCGGATATGTAAGATGGAATCTTTATGGTGTGTGTATTTGAAATAGCCTATTGAAAGGCTATAAACTTAATCTGCGCAACATCCGCTGCCTAGATGATCGGAAATCTACGGCGGTTGGAAGTTTTATAAGCTGCTAGAGTCATGGTTGATTACTGATTATATATACTTTCATATCCTTCGAGAACTTCAGCGTGTAGAAAACTTTAACCTTACAACAATTGTCCCCAGCAAACTTCAAACTTACACAAGCTAAATATACGAATAAATATACGATGGCAATTTCTGCTCCAATTTGGTACTCGCCTTCTTCACCAGTTCCCATGATATTTGATCAAGACGTACCGTGTGACATGAATACCGACGCATTCGAATCTGCCTTCCCATATGTATGTTCGATCCTTGAGGCCATTCAAATGAAGACCATTTAACATGATGAACAGACAGCCTGTATGATTCCACAAGCAGAGAGTACATATACTATACCGCCGTATCCAAGTCCATATCTCGATACCAACGACACTTCCATGGTACCGGAATTGGATCAAAGTGTTTCGACAGAGAACAGCAGAGGAAGTTTTGGATCGAAGAGGAACGAGATGATCGAGGAGATGTCGACTGAAAAGGTAAGAGCTTAAACTAATGCCTTAAATTGAGGCAGTTGCTTGTTTTTTGGATTGACGAAACATAGAAACGAAGTCAAAATCGAGCCCCTCGTGAACGAAAACCCAAATCTCAAGGTAGTCGCACACGAGAGACATCGCATGATTCAGCAGATTCAGTAACTGAAAAAACCCCCGCGCAAAAGATGGTAAGAATGCCATTCTGTCATATATAGACTTACCCTAACTCTTTCCAGAGGCGGCTTGTACAAAATCGCGTTTCCCAGAGAAATTTCCGGAAACGCCAAGCAAACGAACGCCAACGACTAGAAGACCAAGTGAAGATGCTCAGCACTGAGTTGCACAATCTTAGCGATATGTATCAAGATCTTCTCAGTCGATACGAGCAGGCACAACGTGAAAAGTCGTCGAGTAGTGAGCTGATAAAGGGGTGGATGGATGATGCTGGGACTTGGAACCAATTTAACCACCTTGGAGGGCTTGAATAAATTAATGACCATAATGATTTGGAGTTATGTAAATTTTTGGGTTGAAACTTTGGCGGGAAATTAATATCCTCTCCGCGAATTTAATTTATGGCGTTGAGGTAAAGGATGGATGGGCAAGACTAGAGCTAATCTTGGGAAGATGGCAGGACAATGGAAGGTATCAAGACCAGAGAACTCTCTCTAGGCAGGGACAATACAAAAATCAAGTATTCTCAAACTATGATTATTCTACTGCAATACCAATAGCAGAAAAGTTTCTTTCGATATCCTGTACTTAAATTGTGCAGTCTTGGAATCCGGAATTGGGCCGCTTTTACCGAATTTGCAGCATGATGGATGGGCGTTTGCCGAGGAGTCAGGCATAGGCAAACCAAGAGGGCAAGCAAGGCGGCTGTGCTTTAGATGCATGAATGCTCACTCTCATGCAGCATACGATCAATTGCTAGTCAATATTCTCAAACGGCCGTAATCGGGTATTGATGGAACAAATTGTGTACATTGTCGGTCCTCTCCATGCCCTTTCTCCGTGAGTCACACACCGAAGGTAAGAAAGCAAGGCTATGGATGCAGCCACAGAAGTCTGGATCCGATTTGCTGGTCGAATGGCCCTATCAGCGATTAAAATTATTTCAGTCCATGAAAACGAAATCAATGACAGCGTGTGAGGAAACCAAAAGTGGCCACGAAGATGTGGA
The DNA here is from genome assembly GCA_025890175.1 of Ciborinia camelliae. Lineage (NCBI taxonomy): Eukaryota > Fungi > Ascomycota > Leotiomycetes > Helotiales > Sclerotiniaceae > Ciborinia > Ciborinia camelliae. Next base: position 1,632,467 of record JANPYM010000002.1, read on the forward strand.
CAAACCGTTCAATACCTATCCTGGGAGATCGATGTATTATCATGAGTGACGTTTGTGGCTTGAGGGGATTTCCCTTACAGTTTCCGTTGTGGTAATCAGCCTTGCCGCATAATGCCCTTGATCTACATTTCCTGACGCCTTCCAATGCAATGGACAGTCCCAATTCCAGCGGACATAAAGCATAACACCGATGCCCATTCCTGATAGCATGGAATATGTTTCTTCTATTCCTTTCTGTACTTCTCGTTCTCCAGTTGTCTCCAGTCTTTCTCCTCTGGCTCATTCCCACTTGTCTCCTTGACTCCGCTTTCGAATGCTGGCTTTCCAGCATATAGCATATGTCCACCACTATTCCTCTCTCCCCCTCCTTCAATCTCCTTGTTCACGGAAATCGTTTGATTGCCTCTAAATCGTTTGCGCATATCGACCAATCCTCGTTTGCATTCACCGTAGCCTTTCTTTAACTGTTGACATTTGGTGGGCATGGTTTCGAGGAGAGGAGCTCGCAGGCAATCTGAAGGCTTATTGCGGTACACCATGACGCAGTCCGACTCTTGAAGGCATTGTGCCAGTGCAGCTCCTAGGGAAAAAGTTAGCGGGGCAATGGAGAGAGGAAAATAAGATGCGAACGGATATCTTTGCAAGAACTAGGCATGTCGAGTGTTATTTTCTTTTAGTGATTTGGGATCAATTGTGCTCATAGAACATTGAACATTGAACATTCATCACAGAATGGGATATCGCAAGTACATTTCTCAGGCACGAATGAGCGCCACTATAAGCCAATATCTTGGTCTCGCCATTTCTTTGCTTCCGCGACTCCGCGAGTGAGCTAACAAAGCCCGTAGATTACCCGATCTCCTCGATTGGCATGATCGCCTACTAGTAACTACTAGTAACCTTGGAGGCTTGGAAGTTCACTCAATTCATTCAAGCTCCCCCAGGTTTCTAACGAGCGACTAATAACCTTGGAAATACTAAAATCATATAGAACGACGACAATTCATCGTCTGATATTCACAGTCCAGTATCTGAAATAATTTTAATTGCCTCCAGTCTCCAGCTAACTTGTCTTTTTCTTTTTCTTCCTTTGATCAAGCTCGAACACGAGAATCATTCCCGTCCAACTATTTAAACTGAGGCGCAAGTGAAGTGAAGGCGGCGTGGAATTGGCATGTGAAAGTGGATGTGACGTGAATGAAGGTGTAACGATTGGATTCTACGTATGGAGTATATGCACTTGAGAGCTATGTCCACGTCAATAGTCTAACTAATACGATTTATTCACAGACATAGGAGGTCTAGAATTTGTTGTGCCATATACCTAGATATATTAAGCTCTTTATCTGTTTTACGGTCAAGATCGCCTTGTCGGATGGTACAAAACTCCCTCACCGCGCAAACAAAGTCTTCAATTGAAGATACTCAGCACAATGCATCTTCCATTCATCGGACGGCTCTGCCTGTAAGTTCTATGCCTACCCAGGTAGGATATGCGGCAATTGTTGATCAATCATACAGGAGTGAATATTTGGCGCTGGTCAGCTCTTTCTTTCTTGTTGGATTAGAATTAATTATTAGGATATTGACACTTGCCCTACGTCTGTTTGATCCTCCATCTTTCCATACTCTCAAGAACCGGCTAACAATATCACAGCTTCGACGATCATAAAGTTATGCTATCGAGCTTCAAGGCGGGCATTCAACCGATTCACATCTGCGGCAACTAAGAGATCAGAGACACGAAAGCAAGGTTGGAGCAGTCCTCAAATAGAATGCGAACAAGGAGTGAAATTGACAAATTCAGACATATCCACTTCGATTCGAAATGCTTCCGACTTTGTAGATCTCTGCGAAATTGCCGGTTATTATGCCGAGGAACATGTTGTACAAACCGGAGATGGCTACCTGTTATGCGTTCATCGACTCGCTTGGAAGAAAGGAGAAGAAAATACAAAAGTCAACAGTGGACCGGATAGTATCAAAAAGCCTGTTGTATATCTGCATCATGGCCTGCTCATGAATAGTGAGGTATGGGTGTGTTTGACCGATAAGGAGAGATGTTTACCGTTCACCCTGGTGGAAAGAGGATATGATGTTTGGGTAAGTTAAATCTATGTCAAGTTATTCTCATACAAGAAACTGAATATTTGCAGCTTGGGAACAACCGTGGGAATAAATACTCCAAAAAGTCCATCCACCATTCACCAACAGATGCAGCTTTTTGGAACTTCTCGATGGATGAATTTGCCTTCCACGATATCCCAGACACCATCCAATACATTCTCGACACTACATCTGCGCCATCGTTATCATATATTGGATTCTCGCAAGGAACGGCTCAAGCTTTTGCAACGTTGGCTGTCCATCCGAAGCTCAACGACCAGATCAATGTGTTCATTGCTCTTGCACCTGCCATGTCACCAGCTGGGCTTTCGAACGGCATAGTAGATGCACTTATTAAGGCCTCACCCCAAGTTCTATTCCTTCTTTTCGGTCGTCGCTCTATTCTCTCATCGACAACCATGTGGCAATCCATACTTTACCCTCCCATTTTCGTTCGTCTCATTGATATGAGCTTATCATTTCTCTTCGGGTGGAAGGCCAAAAATATCTCCTTATCACAAAAGCTCGCAGCATATACTCATCTCTATTCTTTCACGAGCACCAAATCTGTCGTCCATTGGTTTCAAATTATCCGCACCAAATCATTCCAAATGTATGATGACGAGCCCCAACCCGTTTTAGGCGGAGTAGACAAATACACCAAAGTCGCTAAATTTCCCACCCGCAACATCAAAACACCAATCGTATTAGTATATGGTGGCAGCGACTCTCTGGTAGACATCAACGTAATGTTGAAAGAACTTCCCGCGCATACAACCGCCATCGAAATCTCACACTACGAGCATCTCGATTTCCTTTGGGCTCGAGAAGTCGAAACCCTAGTATTTCCTCATGTCTTCGACGCCTTAGAATCTTTCTACAACGCAGAACACTCAAAAGAGGAATACGAACTCTATAATCGTGCCCGGACTAACTCAATGCGCATCAGTACCAGCAATAATAGAGTATTGACTTACTTAAGCGAAGAGGACAGCGGAACCCAATCATTAGGAAGTGAAACCTATGTTGACGCAGATCCAAATGTCATCTTACAACCTGGCGATGAATCATCGGCCGATCTTAAAATAACTGATGGCACATACAACCATAATAGTGCACGAAAGCGCGTTAAACTCGGTTCTCAAACTTCCTACATAAATGAGGACGATTCGTCTGAAACCTCGCCCATTGGCGCTAATGCGTCTAACCCCTTCCAACAATTAGATGGTCCACGTCGTGCCCTCAAACCCAAACCTCAGCTCCGCCCCGAAGGCGCACAAGGAGTCCCTTCCACGCCCCCATCCCACTCCCACCCAGCTTCTTCCAACTCCTGCATCCCCGTCACCACCCCATCCCCGCAACCCCGCTCCCAAACCCAAACACCCACCCCGCTCCGCAAATCCCTCCGGAGCAGTTCAATTGGCAGCAACATCTCCTTCGAAATAAAAGGAAACAAAAGCAGACCCGGAAGTATAGGCGGAAGCGGTATTAGTCTCGGTGTAGGACGTGCTGTAGGTGGTGTAGTGTCCGGGCTAGGAGAGGGTATTAGGGGAAAAGAAGATGTGTATGTTAGTGATGGGGCTAGGAGTCAAGGGGACAGTAGTGCGAGTGCTAATGATACGGGGAAGGAAAATGGGAAAGAGAGTGGGAGTGGAAGTATGAGGGTCTTTGGAGGGGCGTTGAGGAGGAAGTCTGGGAAGAAAGGGGGTTGGTAATTTCACTGAACGAGAGAGAGAAGAATTAGGAAGGGTTGGATATACGATGGTTGTAATTGGGTAAATACCAGAGCTCAGTACTTTGACTGGCTCATTAATCGTCAAGATTAACTAATAAAATCTTGATAGGTACGTTTGTATATAGGATGGAAGAAAAGGCAAGATGAGACTAGAATGATCGGATCAGATTATAGGAGAATCCGTTGGATCGAAGCTTGGGTATGGAAAGATGAGATGAGAGTCGTTTTTATAAATGGTAGAAAGGCACAAAACAAACAGTACAGTAGGTATCCACAAGAATACATAGGTATATAATACCAGATCTTCAATCTCGTTTTCCCAGCAGTAGTGATTGATTGATTGATTGATTGATCTGCTAGGGATCAAATCAGCCAGACTCGAAAATGCACTCACTGTGTGTAATTTTCCCAATGATCTCTCAATACGCGAAGCGAAGCAAATATACATGAAAGGTCACCGGGAGTTTTTTTTTCCATACCTCTAGGGAAATTCTTGATTAGATGCTGGAGGCTCACCGGGAGCTTCGACTTGGAATGCTCGGAAGCTAGCTCACCGGGAACACCTTTCCCGGTGATCCTACCGCATCTTTCAGAGCTCACCGGGCGTGGGGTAATCTCAACAAATCATCGCACCCGACACTTCTTCACTGGCAGTTCACATGAAAAAAAAAAACAAATTCGGCTTGATATTTACTAGGTAGAGTATAGATTTTTGGTTTTCTTCTTTGGTTTTCTTTTTCTTTTTCTTTTTCAGAAGAATGCACGACACAATTCAGTCCGTCTATTTTCCGTTATGTGTATTTGTATTGATATATAGGTAGGCAGCTACTATTTAGAGTATCCAATTCTGATCCAATTCTCATCCTATTGATTGGGTTATCTAGACAATCCATTGTTAATGATTTACTTTACTATCCTTCTCCACCCATGCCTTAAAGATACAATGCACCAAAGTGTAACCGCAAACCTGATCCCCATTCCCTGATTCCCCATTCCCTGATTCCTCATTCACCTATCACAACCGGTAATAGTCTAGGTAGGCAAGATGGGCTCGACCTCGGGTCTATTAAACTCCAGATGAGACGTCATTGCCGGCAACGATGCTAGTCATACACGATGAGCTTGTTAAGTGTGTCGCCAAAGGTTGGACAATCAAGGTATCGAATTC